>NW_020769327.1:14632258-14660008 GCF_900518735.1 Pseudonaja textilis
AAAACAAAAAAAGCAATAAAAACTAACAAAAAGAATCAAATAAATTAATAAAGTACAATAGAACAAAATATGGAAAAAAATCCCCCCTACTCCTGATGACAGCAGATCACACAAGCCATTTGATGAGCTCCATCCTGCTCTGGGTTCCCCAGGCCCACTGGCAGAACCAGGTCTTCTTCAGTGCCTCCTGGAAGAGTATTAGAGAGGGGCCATTCTAATCTCTGGGGGGATGATGTTCCAGAGAGAGGGAGCTACCATGGAGAAGGGCCTTCTTCTGGGTCCCACCAGGTGTATCTCCCTCAGGGATGGGACCTGCAGCGTTTCCTGCCTCCCCGCACTAATAGGTCAGGTAGATGTGATTGGCAAGAGACGGTCCCTCAGATAACCTGGTCCCAAGCCATGAAGGGCTTTAAAGGTGACAACCAGCACCTTGAATTGCACCCAGAAGCAAATCAGCAGCCAATGTAGCTCCCGCAGGAGAGATGAAACATGTGCACACTGGGGTCTGCCCAAAACCATGCAGGCCGCTGCATATTGCACCAACTGGAGCTTCTAGATGTTCTTCAAGGGCACCTGATGTAGAACGTGTTGCAATAATCAAGACGGGAAGTGATTAGGGCATGAGTGACTGTGAGTAGGGACCATTGGTCCAAGAAAGGGCATAATTGGTACACAACCCACAGTTGCGCAAAGGCCCTTCTGGCCACAACTGTCACCTGCTCTTCAAGCAGAGGTCGTGAGTTCAGGAAAACCCTTAGATTATGCACAGGGTCTGTTTGGGATGGTGCCACTCCATCTAAGACCAAAGGTGGCAATTCTCCTTGAGCCGGTGAACCCCAAACCCAGAGCCACTTGGTCTTACAAGGGTTTAGTTTCCACCCATTGTTCTCCATCCAGCCCCTAATAGCCTGCACGCACAGCGAGAGGGAGGACACAGCAACACTTAACTCACCATGGGCAGCTGAGTATCATCAGCATATTGGTAATACCTCGGGCCATGGTGATGGATGATCTCACCCAGCGGCTTTATATAAACGTTGAACAGGAGCTGAGAGAGTGCCAAGCCCTGCAGAACCCCGTAAAGCAGTGGGCGAGGGCTAGATCTCTCCCCTCCTATCAACATTGACTGAGAGCAGCCACAGAGGAAGGAAATGAGCCAAGACATCACAAGGCCTCCCACTCCCATCCCCCGAAGTAGCCCCAGGAGAATCCCATGGTCAATGGTATCAAAAGCCACTGAGAGGTCAAGTAGAGCAAGGATGGATGCACTACCCCCCTCCCCTCCTGCTAGAGATCATCCAAAAGTGCGACCAATGTCATTTCTGTCTCAAATCCAGACCTGAATCCTGACTGGTAGGGGTTGAGATAATCTGTTTCATCCAGAAACCTCTAAAGCTGCTGTGCTTCTCAATCACCTTCCCCCAAAAGGGAAGATTGGAGACAGGTCAGAAATTATCCAACCAGGTGGAGTCCAACGATGGCTTCTTAAGAACCACAGCCTCCTTAAAGTGCTGGGGCAAAGTCCTCTCCTGTTAGGGAAGCATTAATCACTGCCAGAGTCCACCTGCCTGTCACCTCCTGGGAAGCTTTCACAAGCCAGGAGGGACATGGGTCTAAAATACAGGTGCTCGCACGCATACTCCCTAGGATCATGTCCACTTCCTCAGGAGCAACAGGGTCAAACCATTCCTAGATAACAGGGCAAGAACCTGCCTCAGGAGCTTCCACCGGACCAGCAACCATGCCGGCATCTACCTGGGAACGAAGTTGAGTGATTTTGTCTTATTTATTTATTTATTTTATTTGGTTTGTCAATTGCTTACAAGATAATAGGTATAAGTAAAAACATAGTTATGAATATATGAATACCTATAAGAAAAATAAACAAATAAAAGAAACAACAGGACAGTGACGGTAGGCACATTGGTGTGCTTAAGCATGCCCCCTATAGGCCTCTTAGGAAAAGGGTGAGGTCAATAGTAAACAGTCCAAGGTTAAAGTTTTTGGGGTTTGGGGAAGAAACTACAGAGTCAGGTAGAGTATTCCAGACATTGAATATTCTGTTGCTGAAGTCGTATTTCCTGCAATCAAGTTTGGTGTGGTTAACCTCGATTTTTTATCTATTGTATCTATCTTGTATTGTTATGGTTGAAGCTGAAGTATTCATTGACAGGTTGCAATGTATGAATTTATATACTATACTTAGATCGGACCCAAGGTGGAGTAGTTCTAGGTTTTCTAGGTCTAGAATTTCAAGTCTGGTGGCATAAGGCATTCTGCAATGAGTAGAGAAGTGGAGAACTCTTCTTGTGAAATATTTCTGGACTTTCTCAACTGTGTTAATATCAGATACATAATGTGGATTCCAGACTGATGAGCTGTATTTGAATATTGGTCTAGCAAATGTTTTGTATGCTCTAGTTATTAGTGTAATATTACCAGAGAAAAAGCTATGCAAGTCTTCCAGAAAATCTGCAAATTCCTCAACGCTCCCGTTTGGGTGGACCTCAATCTCCTCCTTCCCTAGGAGGAGACGGCTCACCTTAAAGAGGGTCACTGGGTGATTATCTGCAGATGCAATTAGTGTGGAGAAGTATTTTCACTTTGCCGCAGGAATTGCCACATGGTAGGCCTTAGTAGCAGCTCTTACCTGATACTAAAGGCACAGTTGCAATAAATCCCTGCAAAAGGAAACTAGGAGGAAGAGCCTGGATATCTGCCAAGCTTTCCTAAATTCATAGAACATAGAATGCAGAAGAGAAAAAGGGACAGGAAACAAAAAGAGGGGAACTGTGATGACCCGTAGTGTCTCAAAATAATCCAAACCCCAAAACATACATTAAAGTATGCATTAATGCCTTCAACTTAAACTTCATTGTTTTATTAGGCACAGTTTAAAGTCACAAAAGTAAATAATGAGGCAAAAAGACAACCAAAACAAACCACATTGATGAGCCTTCTGAAGCAAACCAAGATAACTAATCATAAACTCCAGGAAAATAACCAAGAACAGTCCATGAGAAGAACGCCAGCAAAGATAAACCTCTTTCAAGGTGAACACTAAATTGACTCCTGCAAATTCTTTTTTTTTTTAATTTTTCTTGGTTTTTAAAACAAACATAAACAAAAAAAACATAAAAACATCCAAAACATAAAAACATACAGTGTGCTGGTTGGTTTACAAATCGTTTTGTGCTTCCATTTCGTTGTCTTCAATTACAATTACATTGTATATACTCTCATATTTTCAATCAAATATTAAATACATTAATATCATTATTAATCAATCATTTGACTATACTTTTATTCATTCATGTTTTACGAAATAATCATATTTTACTTAATTTGTTTTATGACGGTTCATATTATCAGCCCAAATCTATCCTAAAATCATTTTGTAGATATAATAAGAAAAGAATACGTCTTTATATATTTATTATTTTCTAAAAATCTACATATTTCATTACTATATTTTATTGTCTAACCATTGATAGAATAGATCCCAAATTTTATAAAATTGTTTATCACCTTGTTCTCTAATTTCAAATGTTAATCTACTCATTTCAGCACATTCCAATATTTTCTTAATGATTTCCTCCTGTAATGGTATTTTCTCATTTTTCCAGTTTTTAGCAAATACAATCCTAGCCGCTGTTAATACATTTACAATCAGATATTTCAAGTCTTTACTATATATTTCAGGTAAAATTCCCAATAAAAATATCTGCTTTCAAATCTATATGCTTTTTTGTCATTTTTTCCAACCACGTGTGGATTTTAGTCCAATATTTTTTAGCATCCACACATGCAAACCACATATGGTAATATGAGCCAGGTACCTGATGACATTTCTAACATTTTTCAGATTTGTTCTTGAATATTCTTGCTATTCTTGTTGGGGAAAATGCCACCTGTAAAACATCTTATACAAATTTTCTTTATATGCTGTTGACATTGTCATTTTATAATTTTGAGACTCCTGCAAATTCTAACTGTGCAGTTGCAAACTTATATACATAGCTCCTAGCTGCAAGCCATGAGGAGGATCACGGTAATCTCCTCTTGAGTAGACCTCGCTTTTTCCTGATCCTCTCCTCCCTGCGTGACCTAGGATGGATAGGGGATAGGCCTGGATCCTCCTCTGACTGCTCAGCTGGCCTCTGACCTTCCCCAGCCTCCTCCACCACCTCTGGAGCCACACTCCCAATCCCTGTTGGCTGTTCCTCCTCTTCCTCAGAGTCACTCTCCACCAGGGGCATGACACTATCCCCCACTCCCCAGGGTTCCCTTCCCTGGGACCAGGCAGATGAGGACATTGAGGAAACCAAGTGTGAAAGTCCTGGACCAAACGAGGAACATGAACATCAGTGGCAACAACCCAGGTGAAATCCTCTGGTCCATAACCTTTCCATGCCACCAAATACTGAAATCGGCCTTGCAACTGGCGTGAATCTTGGATGCTATCCACTTCATACTCTACCTCTCCCAGAGGGGCTACTGGGGCTGGCTGTGATGGAGCCGGTCTATGCGGACTGTCGGCCGAGGCAGGGACTAACAGGGAATGATGAAAAACAGGATGGATACGCATGGTCCATGCCAGGGAGAGATGATAAGCCACAGGATTGATCACCGCCTCAACTGGAAAAGGTCCCAAGTAACGGTGATCAAGCTTTTTCGATGGTCGCGTCGTTGGTAGGGGTTGAGTAGAGAGCCAAACCTGATCGCCTACCACTAAAGGCGGAACTTCGTGACGATGTTGGTCTGCAAACCATTTATAGTCTTCCTTGGCTCTCTCTAGTTGATCGTGGACCATGTGGTGTACGGCTTTTAACTCCTGCAAGAACGTATCCACTGCTGGAACTGGGGAATCAGATGGGGCTAAAGGAAAAAGTCGTGGATAAAACCCATAGTTAGCAAAGAAAGGGGACACATGAGTGGATGCATGTTGAGCATTGTTATAAGTGAATTCTGCCACCAGCAGCACTTCCACCCAATTGTCTTGTTGAGTATTGCTGAAGCAGCGGAGGTACTGCTCCAAAATAGCATTCACTCTCTCTGTCCCCATCAGTTTTGGGGTGATGAGCAGATGACAGACACACCTGAACCTGTAGTTTTGCGAGTAGGGTCTACCAGAAGCGTACTGTAAATTGTACACCCTGATCTGATACCATGCGGTCTGGTAACCCATGCAACTGGAAAACTTGGGAGACAAACAATTGAGCCGTTATCTTGGCCGATGAAAGACCCACACACGGAATAAAGTGGGCCATTTTAGTCAACATATCCACCACCACCAAAATGGTTGTGGCACCATTTGATGGTGGTAACTCAACGATTAAATCCAATGAAACTGCCCCCCCCCCATGGTGGTTATGGCATGGGCAAGGGCTGCAAGAGACCAGTGGGTGCACCAGGAGCATACTTGGCTTGACGACAGATCCCACAGGATGCCACATATCCCAACACATCATGTTTAAGTCTCGGCCACCAAAATGTCCTAGAGATGAGGTGCAGTGTTTTGAACACTCCAAGTATCCTGCCGCAGGACTATCATGACATTGACGTAGGATAAGGCCATGAAGAGGACCTCCAGGCATGTAAATACGATAATGGAACCGCAATAGGTCCCCAATATATGCCAAGGAGTCGCTTGTCTCCCATTCTCATCCAATTCTTGATGTCGAGCTGCTACAAATGGGTCCTGCCGCTGCGCCACCTGAATCCTCACTTGAAGGTCCACAGGTTCCTCAGTGGCCACAAACTGCTCCAACGGAATCATTGTCTGGGGCAAGATTTTATCCTCCCTTTGGGTATACTCAGACTTCTGAGATAGGGCGTTGGTGAGTTGAATCCCTCCACTCGGAATATAGGTCACCCGGAAATCAAATCAAGCAAAGACTAAGGACCATCTCACCTGATGTTGGTTCAATGTCTGAGCTGTACGTAGGTGTTCCAAATTGCAATGATACATCCGAACCTCGTTTGGTGATGAGCCCCCTCCAGGTGGTGCCACCATGTCTCAAAAGCGACCTTAACTGCCAATAGCTCCTTGTCCCAAATCATACAGTTGCGCTCTTCTGGGACAACTTCCAGGAATAATAAGCACATGGGAACAAGGTGCCTGTGGGAGCATAGGCCTGGAGGAGCACAGCACCAAGAGCCACATTGGAAGCATCTGTTTCCACCACAAATGGCTGGCCTGGATCAGGGTGTTTGAGGATAGGCTCGGAAGCAAAGGCGACTTTCAACGCCTCGAAAGCTGCCTGCTCCTCAGTACCCCAATGGAACGTCTCCCCCTTCTTGAGCAGATTACAAAGGGGAGCTGTCAAGGTAGCAAAGCGGGGAATAAATGAGCGGTAGTAGTTCGCAAACCCCAACAGTCGTTGCACATCCTTAACCCGCTGTTCCCATTCCTGTTCCCATTCAGGTGGCGCAGCGGCAGGACCCATTCCATTCTACCATTAGAGACGATTGGCGGGGACACCTGGCAGGGACACCTGTTGCTGAAGAATGAACCACTGCTCTACAAAATGAGCATCCATGAAATTGGCTGTGGCCCCTGAGTCGACCAAGGCTTGGATCTCCACTGCTCCCACACCAGACACGAACACTCTTGCTTTCAGCACAAGATGCTTCACCAATAACAATTGTGGTGGAGATGTCAAAGGTGGTGAGGATGGCAAGGTTGGTGAACATGGCGGGCCTAAGGATTTTACACCCTGACTACAGACCCCCATAGGCCAAGCGATGCTCATTTCCTGCCACCGCAGGCATTGCTGCTTTGGATGTCCTAACAGGACACTTGGCTGCAAAATGGCCTCGATTGCCACAATAGAGGCATAAACCATCATGACAACGTCTCTCCTTTTCTACTTGAGTCAGGCGAGGGTGGCCAGCCCCCAAATGCATGGGTTCCTACAAAGGCACTTCCACCAAGGGCGCCGTCTTGCTGGAAACAGATATGGTCTCTGTCCGTCATCGCACTCGTCGCTGCTGAAGTCTAGCATCAATACAAAGACACAGACGCATGAGCTCCTGAAGGGTGTGAGGGCATTCTGTGCACGCCAACTCATCCAGGAGCTTCGACAACAAACCCTCCTGGAACTGATCTAATAGTGCTGCCTCATTCCATTGTACATCCTGAGCAACCACCTGAAAACTAGCAATATAATCCATGAGTGAGCCACAACCCCGTTTCAACTCTCTCAAATGCCTGTTTGCTGTTTGGCTTTGAACAGGTCATCAAACATGACCTGAAACTGATGGCAAAACTCAGCGTAGTTGTCCAACACCTGGTTGGGCTGGGTCTGCAGAGGCGTCGCCCAACGTGCTGTAGAGCCTGACAACAAACTAATCAAAAACCCCACATTATCCCAGTCAGTGAGAAAGTCCTCAGGCCAAAGGCTCATGTAAAGCTGGCACTGCCCAAAAAATGCTGGAAATTGGGCCCGCAAACCATCAAATTTATCTGGCACTGCCACTGGGCATTTTCGGTATGGCCGGGCCGCTTGCATTTGTGCCACCTGTGCCGTCAAAAGAGCCACTTGCTGGGTTAACTGGGCAATCTCTGCTCTGAGCTGATCCATGGTCACCCCACAGAAAGCAAAAATAAGTTGAAGGGATGGAGTCAAAATGTGATGACCCGTAGTCTCTCAAAATAAACCAAAACCCAAAACATACATTAAAGTTCAGGAATGCCTTCAACTTAAACTTCACTGTTTTATTAGGCACAGTTTAAAGTCACAAAAGTAAATAATGAGGCAAAAGTAAAACCAAAACAAACTGCATTGATGAGAGTTCCGAAGCAAGCCAAGATAATTACTCATACAATCCAGGAAAAATAACGGGGAGAGTCCATGGGAAGAATGCCAACACAGATAAACCTCTTTCAAAGGAAACAATTAAACTTTGACTCCAGCAATCCTGACTGCGCAGTTACAAACTTCTATACATGGCTCCCAGCTGCAAGCCACGAGGAGGATCATGGTAATCTCCTCTTGAGTAGACCTCACTTTTCCC
This sequence comes from Pseudonaja textilis, assembly GCF_900518735.1. Next base: position 14,640,278 of record NW_020769327.1, read on the forward strand.
TGATCCTCTCCTTCCTGCGTGACCTAGGATGGAGAGGGGATGGGCCTGGATCCTCCTCTGACTGCTCAGCTGGCCTCTGCCCTTCCCCAGCCTCCTCCACCACCTCCGGAGCCACACTCCCACTCCCTGTTGGCTGTTCTTCTCTTCTTCAGAGTCAGTCTCCACCAGGGGCATGACAGGAACATAGACAAAGAATTCAAGGGATTCTTCAGAAACTGTAGGATCTCCACCAGCAAACCTAAGCATCAGAGGGAGCTAAGATTTAAAAAGATACAAATAATGTTATAATGACAAGCATCTTGGAGAAAGATCAACTGCTTAAATTCGTATTTTGCAAAGGGAAAAAAATGACCCAAACCAGAAATGGGCCAGGACAGAAATGAGGTCAAAACTGGAGAATGTGAGAGCAAAATCTTAATGATATGAAATAATTGGGATGGATGATTCCAAGACTAGACAGATTTGTAGGTGATTGAACAACCATACCCAACATGAGGTCTTTAATGGACTATAAACTAAGCATGACCCCAGCAATGTGCTGCAATAACCAAAAGAACAAATCTGGGCTGTAGTAACAGAGATGGCGTGTTGAGATTACAGGAAGTGATAGTCTGCTCTATACTGCAATGGTTGGACTGCATGTGAAAGCTTCTCAGTTCATACACTGATTTCTTAAGCTTATAGTTTCTTCTTATCTCCCTCTAAAGGTGACATTTGCCCAGTCTCAAATCCTGCAACCAGCATGATTTTTCACAGATAAAATGCCAGAGTTGTAGAGATACCCTGATATTAACCCTAAGAAAGGCTTCACCTATAGCCCTTCTATCTTCTTCTTTCTAAGAGATGGCCAGGAGAAGGTCAGAAAGGACAGGAGACCCAGGTTTTGATTTCTGTTTGAGCTGCTGGAAGATTTTAGGATGTCCCTAAAGCATCAGTGGAAGGTCATCCCTGCAGCTGCTGGTCAAGCCTCTGGCTGCACAGAAAGGGGAAGATTAGCAAGGAGCTTTGATTTAAATGGGAAAGTTGTCAATTCTGTAAACTACAATGACAAATGGAAAGGGTAAATCTAATCCAAACATTTATAGCCTGGCCATTGCGATATTACAGATTTGCCAATCAGGCTTTATATGGGAAGAGTCCCATCCTGCTTCACCTGTCAGCTGAAATATGCCAGGTACTTGTCAACATCTTCATAAATGATTTAGATGAGGGGATAGAAGGGGAACTCATCAGATTTGCAGATGACACTAAACTGGCAGTAATAGCCAATGGCCCAGAATATAGGCTCAAGATCCAGATGGATCTTGACAGGTTTGGACACTGGGCCCTATTCAACAAAATGAAATTCAACGTAGAGGCTTTCCATTTAGCCAAACAACAACAACAGCAACAACTATACAAATGCAGATTACTTGAAACATGGCTCAGTAGCAGTAATTGTGAGAGGGACCTTGGGATCCTAGTGGACAACCATTTAAATATGAACCAGCAGTGTATTGCAGCAGCCAAAAAAGCCAACCTAATCCTAGGTTGCATTAACAGAGGGATATAATCAGGGGTGGGTTTCTACCGGTTCTGTCCACCTCTGTAGAACCGGTAGCTCTGAAGAGCAGCAGAAATAGAACCGGTTCTATGTCTGCTGATGTTTTTGCCCACCTGCCCACCCAGGCTCTTATCTGATCTTTATATCCTGATTTTTCAACTTCAGCTGCCGAACAAGCCATAGCTGCAGTTAAAAATACCAGAAAAGAGGGCTGTTTCAAAGACTGCTTCTCTGCACGCAGCATGCTGATGCTTCTCTGCACACAACATGCTCATGACGATTTACAGGCGTGCAGCTCGCAGCGTGCAGGGAAGCTCGTAAATCCCGAACCGATAGTTAATCCTGTCGTACCCCACCCCTGGATATAATCAAGATCAATTGAAGCCTTTATAAAGTCTCAGTAAGATGACACTTGGAATACTGCATCCAGTTTTGATCACCACAATATAAAAAAATATGTTGAGACTTCGGAAAAAGTGCAGAGAAGAGGAACAACAAGGATGATTAGGGGTCTGGAGGCTAAAATATATGAAGAACGGTTGCAGGGATTGGGCATGGCTAGTCTAATGCAAAGGATATGGGGATATATGATAGCAATGTTGCAATACTTAAGGAGCTGCCCCAAAGAAGAGCCATTCTATTTTCCAAAGCATCCGAAGGCAAGGCAAGAAACAATGGATGGAAACTAATCAAGGAGAGAAGGAACATAGAACTAAGGAGAAATTTTCTGACAGTGAGAACAATTAATCAGTGGAACAGCTTGGCTCCAGAAGTTGTGGGTGCTTCAGCACTGGAGGTTTTTAAGAAGAGATGGGACAGCCATTTGTCTGAAATTGTATAAGGGTTCTTGCCTCAGCAGGAGCTGGACTAGAAGACTTTGTAGGTCCCTTCCAACTCTGTTATTCTGCTATTGCTATGGAGAATAATATTGGATACCTGTCAGTCAAATCTTCATGTGGCTGTGTTCATGAAGCCTAGAGAAAGAGCGAGGTGTCTGGGCCCCCGCAAAGAGCCACAATATTATTCTAGATCCACAAACTGTTTCTGAAAGTCAGCTCATTCTAGAATGTCCAATATGAAATCTATCATTTTGGAATCCAGTGGGATCAATTCAGAGTGCAGAATTAACTGATTAGACTTTTCCTTCAGGCCCTTGCAGAGGTGGTATTTATTTATTTATTTATTTATTTTTATTTGTCAATTGCTTACAAAATAATAAGTATAAGTAAAAATATAGTTATGAATACATAGATACATATAAGAAAAATAAAAAAATATATAAAACAAACAATAGGGCAGGGACAGAAGGCACATTGATGCACTTATGCACGCCCCCTACAGACCTCTTAGGAAAGGGGTGAGGTAAAATAGTAGATCATCTAAGGTTAAAGTTTTTGGGGTTTGGGGAAAAAACCACAGAGTCAGGTAGAGTATTCCAGACATTGACAACTCTGTTGCTGAAGTCGTATTTCCTGCAGTCAAGTTTGGTGCAATTAACCTTGAGTTTGTATCTATTGTTTGCTCTTGTATTGTTATGGTTGAAGCTGAAGTATTCATTGACAGGTAGGACATTGCAATGTATGATTTTTTATACTATACTTAGATCGGACCCAAGGCTGTATAGTTCTAGGTTTTCTAGGTCTAGAATTTCGAGTCTGGTGGCATAAGGTATTCTGCAATGAGTAGAGGAGTGGAGAACTCTTCTTGTGAAATATTTCTGGACTTTCTCAACTGTGTTTTATATCAGATACGTAATGTGGGTTCCAGACTGATGAAGTGTATTTGAGTATTGGTAGAGCAAATGTTTTGTATGCTCTAGTTATTACTGTAATATTACCAGAGAAAAAGCTATGTAAGATTAGGTTAACAACTCTTAACACCTTTTTGGCCTTGTAGTTACAGTGGGCTCTAGCACTTAGATCATTTGCGATGAGTACTCCAAGATCCTTGACAGAGTTTGGATCCTCAACAAGGTCTTGACTATTCAGCCTGTATTTTATTTTCTGTTCTTTTTTGCCAATATGTAGGACAGAGCATTTATTTGTTGAGATTTGAAGTTGCCATTTATTTGACCATTCTGATACATAGTCAAGGTCTTTTTGAAGGGTAGCAGTATTGTCTGTGGTGTTGAATAGATTTACATCATCAGCAAAGAGAACGCAGTTGCTCTTGATATGATCACAGAGGTCATTTATGTAGAGTATGAAGAGAGTTGGTCCTAGAACACTGCCTTGGGGGACACCACTGTTGACAGGTACAGAATTTGATAGGACGCTCCCAATTTTGACCATTTGTTGTCTGTTTGACAGGAATGCTTCTATCCAGTTAGGCAGCTGTCCAGAGATACCGTAAGTTTTTAGTTTTAGGAATAGTTTGTCGTGTACCACTGAATTAAAGGCTTTACAGAAGTCTATGTAGATTGAGTCTATTGCTTTGCCCTGATCGAGTTGTGTGGTCCATATGTTTTTGCAGTGTAAGAGTTGCAGATTACAGGATAATTTTTTCCTAAAACCAAATTGTTTATTCAAGAATAGGTTGTTTGTTTCTAAGTGGAGGATGATGGATTGGTTAATAATTGATTCCATGACTTTACAGGTGACACAGCATAAGGAGATTGGTCTGTAATTTTCAACTAGGCTGGGGTCTCCTTTTTTGAAGATGGGGATGACCGTGGCTTGTGACCATAGTTTTGGCAAGGTGCTGGTCCTGAAAGATTTTTCAAAGATTATGTTTCGAGGTTTGGCTATGACAATGGATAGCTTTTTTAAGAAGTAGGCACATATGCCATCTGGTCCAATAGATAGAGTGCTTTTTCAACATTGTCTGCCATAAAATCGATATGTATTAGATCATTGTAGTGGTCTATGGTTTGACTAGGAAATACTGGGCATGATCCATTGCTGTTTACAAATACTGAGCCAAAGAATGTGTTAAAGAGGTTGTCTTTAACTGTGTTGTCGTTGCAGTCTTTACCATTAGGTCCTTTCAGGGGTGGGATGGACCTTGAGCCTTTTAGTTTGTTGTTTAAAAATTGTGAAAAGCGCAGGTGGAATTGGTGTGTAGAAGGTTTTCTTCTTGTTTAATGTGATAATTGATGCATTCAGTTTTTATCTGGTGGCATAATTTTTTGTATCAGCTTTTGAAGTTGTCAACGTGACCAGATTTGTTTTTCTGCTAAAGTGATCTCTTTTTGGATTGAAGCCTCCTTATTGTTTTGGGTAATCTGTTTTTTCTGGTTTTGGGAGTTATTATTGGTACGTATAGTTTGATGACTCTTTTGACTTCAAGTCAAAATATGTTGTAATGGTCTTCTACAGTATTGCATCCAGAGAATAGAAATTGCCAATCAAGGGATGAGAGATCATTGTTTATAAGATCATAGTTGCCTTTTTTGAAGTTATAATTGGGGATTCCATCATTGTGATGATTTTTGTGTGGATGTATGTTGAGACAAAAGTAAATCATGTTGTGGTCACTGTTGGTAAAGGGTTTTTTAATTTGTATTCCATAAATTGAATTCAAACTATTGCAGAAGATGAGATCGAGGCAGTTGTTAAGTCTAGTGTTGTTGGTTACTAGTTGTTCTAGTCCCAGATTTGTTGCTGCATTGTAGAAGGTTGCATGTGTGGGTTCAGTTTTACATTCGTTAAGGGTCCAGTTAATATGAGGTAGATTGAAGTCACCAAGAAAGATAAAAGCATGTGGGCAGGATGCTGCCCATGTTAGTAGATTCTGACCAGTTCTGGAGAATCGGTAGCCGAAATTTTGAGTTGTTCGGAGAACCAGTAAATCCCACCTCTGACTGGAGATTTTACAGTATCCTTCCCCTGTCATGCCCACCAAGCAACACCCACAGAAGTGATAGTAGAAAAAAATATTGAATCCTACCACTGGGCCCTTGCCTATCCTTTTGCTCTGGCCACTGAAATCCTGGGGCGGAGAGGACTGAGCCATTTAGATGTTTAGCAACTCAGAATTCAAATGCAGTATAGAAGAACTCAGCACATTTTAAATTTATGCAACTCTCCCTCTGGTGGAATGTGACCAAAATGAACTTATTCCACCTTTTTTAGATACTTCATGAAAGTGACAGAACTGCAAAAGGCTACCAGGCAAGCCTTATGACAGAGCATCCAAAAGATTTCCAGGACGAACGAATTATCCCAGCAGGGCCTTGATACATTTGCAGTTAATTATCTGTCTTCTTGACATTTTAGATCCACCCAGCCCAAGCCCAAGGCTCCATTTCTTTCCCAGGGCTCAGCTGCAAATGGACCACATTGGACCCAGTGCCAAATATCAGGTCCAAAGCAGAAGGCAGAATTAAACCAGCTGTCAGCCAGTTCCAAAAAACCCACCAAGGTTACATTAACACATCAGAGTCCACAAAACTGTGTCAATGAACCAAGCTTAACTGCAAGTTGACTAAGGGAGAGTAGCTGCAGTTACCCTCTAAGATGCTATTATCCTGAACTCAAGCCATCTTTACTCTGAAGCAGTTTAAAAAAAATAAGAAAACCCTGTCTCGACAAAGATATTTGGGCAAGACTCTGTGAGGTATCTCCTCCAAATCTTCCATCTGCTGCTGTGAATTCCTATCTTCCTGTTCTAAGAGAGAACATAGAACATAAAATCATAGGGCTGGAAAGGAACTCAGTCCAACTCTCGGCTCAAGCTAAGAGACCTTGATCTCCTGGTTAATGGTTGTCCAATCCTTTCTTGAAAACTTTCAGCAATGGAACATTCACAACCCCAAGCTATTCCATTGATTAATTGTTCTCACTGTTAGGAAATTCCTCCTTATTTCAAGTTGGATGTTTCTTTAACCAGCTTCCACCCATTACTTCTTGTCCTGCCCTCAGGTGCTTTGCACAATAAGTTGACCCTCTCTTCCCTGTGTCTGCCACTCAAATCCTGGAAGACAGTTATCATGTCCCCCCTAATCCTTCTCTTCAATAGGCTAGCCATACCTAGTGTGATGACTTGGGGGGGCGGGATACAAAATAAACGCAGTCACAAAAGGTGAAGCCCCTTTTATTCCTTGGGGCTTCCAAGCTCCAAATGTCCTTGACTGGAGACAAAAGACTCCCACAGGAGCAGTTACCAGATGGAGGACAATGCTGTTTAAATTATAAAAAGTAAAAAAACAACACAAACCAGGCAAGATAAGGGCTGGAGGACATCCACAGATAACAGAACACACACTGAGAAGGACGCCAAACTCAGAGAGGAACTATAAACTAGAGATATTTCCATGCTTTGTTTCCAGCGTTTGCCCGTACGTAGGTCCATCCTCTTATCCAGTTGTCACATCTGCAGCCCATGAAGATGATCAAGGCCGTCTCCTCCCGAGTAGACCACATATCCTCTCCTCCCTGCATGTCCTAGGATGGAGAGGGGATGGGCCTGGGTCCTCGTCTGACTGCCCAGATGGCCTCTGCCCTTCCCCAGCCTCCTCCACCACCTCCGGAGCCACACTTCCACTCCCTGTCGGCTGTTCCTCCTCTTCCTCAGAGTCAGTCTCCACCAGGGGCATGTTACCTAGCTCCCTCAACCATTCATTATATGAGTTAGCCTCCAGATTCCTTATCATCTTTGCTGCTTTACTCTGCACTCTTTTATATTGTGATAATCGGAACAGGATAAGTATGGCCTCACTAGTGCAGTATAAAATAGTATCATCACTTCTTATAATCTTGATGCTATCCCTCTGTTGATGCTGCCTGGGACTACATTGGCTTTTTTTGGCAACTGCAGCACCTGCTGACACATACTTAAATGATGATCCACTAGGAAACCTAGGTCCCTCTCACTGTTACTGATGTTGAGCCAGGTACCACATATTCTATACATATTCTATACACAAATTTCAGTTTTTCTTGCTTAAATGTAAAAACTTACTTTTATCACCACTGAATTGCATCTTGTTGGATAGGGCCCAAATGCTCAAAGTATATCAAGATCCTTCTGAATCTTAAATCTATAGTCTAAAATGTTAGCCATATTTGGAAAACAACTGGCTCATCTTATCAAAAGAGCTGTAAACTAAAATTGAGGGGTGCCAATCTTCACAACCTTTAGAACCTAATTCAAAACAAAAAACCACTAGATAACCAACCACATAAGGATATAGTGAGTAAAGAGAAAAAAAGAAACAAAAAAAGAAAAACGTAATCAAGTAAAGAGTGATAGAAGGGATGGAAATCCCAGTTACAATGTAGAAGATATACGAAGCACACTGAAGACCTATGAAGGACTCAAATGCCTATACATAATGCTCAAAGTTTAGGGAACAATCAGGGTGAACTTGAAGTATTACTACATGAAGGCAGATATGATATAGTTGCCATTACCAAAACTTGGTGGGATGAAATCATGACTGGAATTTACTAACAGAAAGATACAAACTATTCAAAAGAAACAGACCTAACAAAAGAGGAGGTGGAGTTACATTATATTTAAAAGATCACTACATCTCTATAGAAATCCACAAAACAAAAGATGAAAATCTCCTAGAATCCATATGGGTCAATATAAAAGGGTGGTGGGGAGAAATGACATTGCGTCTACTACAGGCCACCCAACCAAGCAGAAGAAAGAAAGAGATGGTGTAAGGACCAGCCTCTCCCTGCTTCAAAAAATAAGTATAGACTCTTGAAAACTTTGTATTTCAAAAGGAATCTTTTTATTGAAGGGAGGTAAAAGCAAGTCAAAATTCAAAGCAGGATCTGAGGTCCTTCAGGACATGCAACTAGGATAAAGGGAATTAGAAACCCCTCCCAACAGTCTGATGTGGATTCCACCAATCCACAAATGTTATTATACCAGTGTCTCTGAGAAAGCAGATAAGGAAAGTTTCCTAGGGCTATTTTTCGGTGCTGCAATCTACATGGCCCCTTCTCCCCCCGTATCTCCTCAAGAGGTGAGAATTTTTTAGGCATCTGGGGCACCAGACAATGGTTACAAATTGTGTAAAGGGTTACACAAAAGACAGGGTAAGAAATAGGATACTTAGGCTACAATTAGTAAGAATTAAGTCAGATTAACAGATAATCAGAATTGGAAGGGACCTTGTAGGTCATCTAGTCCAACCCTCCACCCAAGCGGGAGACCCTACACCATTTCTGACAAATGGCAGTCCAATCTCTTCTTGAAAGTCTCAAGTGATGGTGCTCCCACAACTTCTGAGGGCAAGCTGTTCCATTGGTTGATTGTTCTTGCAGTCTAGCGTAGTTATCCCCCAATTCCTTCCTCTACTTTTTGTATGACAAAATTGCCAGCTAGGCACATCAGATTTCTCTCTCACTCGCTGCAGAGTTTTTTTTACCAGTTGATGTGAGGTCAGTTAAAGAGGTGTGTTTCCTATACACATCAGCTAAGTGATTAGCAAAGAGTTCATCTATTTCCTCTGGCTAGTTTGGTGGCCCGTAATACACACCTATACCAAAACCATCTATTTTTCCTTTAATATTTATTCAAATACTTTCAAGAAGGCTATGATCCCCAGTATTGTGTATCTCTGTGGAGATGTAATAATTCTTTACGTACAGTGCAACACACGCACACATCCCTCATTTGTTTGGTTCTTGTTGGGTCTTCTGAACAATTTATATCCTTCTAGTTGTGTGTTCCATTGGGTTCCATTCCACCAAGTTTCAGTATAACAGAATAATAGAGTTGGAACGGATCTTAGAAGTCTTGTAGTCCAATCCGCCCACTGCTCATGCAGAATACCATTCTGGACAAATGACTGCCCAGCCTCTTCTTAAAAATCTCCAGTGATGGAGACCCACAACTTCTGGAGTTTATTTATTCCACTGATTAATTGTTCTCATGGTCAGGGAATTTCTCCTTAGTTCTAGCTTGCTTCTCTCCTTGATAAGTTTACATCCGTTACTTCTTGTCCTGTTTTCAGATGCTTTGCAGAATAAGTTGATCCCATTTGTGAAAGCCCCTCAAATATTGGAACACCACTATCATGTCACCCCAATCCTTCCCCTTGTAGACTAGGCATATCCAGTTCCTGCAGCCATTCTTCATCTGATTTAGCTGCCAGACAACTAATCCTCTTTGTTGCTCTTTTTTTGCAGTTTTTCTAGGATCTCAGTACACAGAGACACACATAGAAACACACATACATTGATAACTACAATATCATTCTTTCCTTCATATACTGGAATTTCAAACCAGTGGTGGGATTCAAATTTTTTTTACTACTGGTTCTGTGGGTGTGGATTGGTGTGCATGGCTTGGTAGGTGTGGCAGGGGAAGGATACTTCAAAATTTTCCTCCCCATGCCACTAACCTGCTTTCCAGCTCTGTTCTCCTGTACCAAAGAAGACTCAGCCAATCAGCTGGGACTTGGGACGCAGAGAAGAGATGGGGGTGGGGCCAGTAAGAGGTGGGATTTGCCGGTTCTCCGAATTACTCAAAATTTCCGGTACTGGTTCTCCAGAACTGGTCAGAACCTGCTAAATACCACCTCTGTTTTAAACTCTCCATTTGTTTTCATATTTTGAGCATTGGTATATAGGCATTTGAGTCCTTTATAGTTGTCCATAATTTTGTTTCCTGTATTTCATGATCTGAACTTATGAGCCCCTTCTTCACCATTGCTTTCCTCATTATCTGAATTATGGTTTAATCTGATTATTTCTGTGCAGGCTCTTTATACAATTTCCCTCATCAACATTTGCTCATACTGTATTATCGTTTTGTTTGCTTGTTATGTGCTAAATATAAGCCAGTGAAAACATAATGAAAGCAGCAAATGACCTGATGGCAGTAGTAGCAGAAGGATGGATAGATAACAGTCAGATAAACAGACAGATAGAAAATAGATGATAGATCCACTCCAGCTCTGTGCTCCTGGTCATTAGAACAAGTGGGTAACATAAAGAAATTGTGCTTTCCTTTTGTGTGAGAATGATCAGACTGTAAACCTGAATTAGTGAGTGTTATAGCTATCAGACACTCTGCAAATCTTTTACATAAGGGCACAAACTGTGGCCCCATTCCGTACGTTTCACCATCAAAGTAAACCGAACAATAATCTGTTTTTAGAACTGTGTAAAGCTTTGATTCCTAGATCTGATTTGAAATTGATTTGATTGGGTTCTAGACAAAAACTAGACAAAAGTCAAATTAATTTGACATTTTTTCCAAATGGACTCAAATCAAATCTATGATTCAAATTAAGCAATGATCAGATTGATTCATTCAATGGGAGAGAACTGCACACAGATATTATTAATAACCTGAAACAGTGATTCCCCCAACCCTTTTGGAACCAGGGACTGGTTTTGTGGAAGGCAATTTTTCCATGGATGAGGTGAGGAGGGATTGTTTCACATGCTACCCAGATCCTGCGCATGCACAGCTGAAGCTTTGCTCGCTTGCATGGCCCGGTTCCTAAGAGGCTATGGAGTGGTCCTGGCCCACAGCCTAGGGATTGCGGCGGGGGGGCATTGCTGTAACAGAGAGGATTGGTGGCAGAGCCAGAATGATGTGTTGTTTGCAGTCCCCTGCAGTTTACACCAGAGTGCAATTTGGATGCCCGCCCTCCTTCTGATATGACAATCCGCTCTCACTCCAGGTAAAGTCTACAAGCACCTTATTAGGTTCTGCCACTACTTTGTGGCTCTTGGGCCAGCAGACTCACTCTGACATGAGTGTGTGTATGTGCTGTGAAAAGAATTTAGGATAGGACAATCAAGGGATCAGGTTCATAAGAAGAAGCAAAGACAATGAGAGCTAATGGCTGGCCCATTCACTAGCATCTCTCTCTCTCTCTCTCTTTTCCTCTCTCTCTCTCCCTCCCTCCCTCCCTCCTTCCTGCCCTCCCCCGCTCTGTCTGTGTAACTAGACTCCAAAGTCACCTCCCAGCTGGTAAAAGAGGCGAAAATACTCTGCTATGTAAAATAGTAAATATAAGTGATTTGTTTAGCAGATAATGATTTTGATTTTGTATTATTGCTGCATCGTAGGTTATCGCTAACTTTAACTTTATTCCATTTCTATAGAGTGTTCTTTTAAACCAAGTAAATGTTTCATTGAGTGGAATCATGTAGGTTCAGTCGAATATTTTATTTTCTGACTTCTGAATTCTTTAGCTTAGTCATGATCACTCTGGTCTTTTCATATGAAGCAGGAAGGAACATAAATGCTTGTTATTGTTCCCTCCTGAAAAGTCTGTATAATCAAAAGTAGCAGATATTGCGAATTTGAATGGCAAAACGAAACAGTGAAAACAATAAATAAGCAAAATATGAGGCAAGGAAAGGCAATTAGCGAGAAGAAGAGGTGCCAATACCTTCTGTGTAAAGCAGCTTTAATTTCACATAGGGAAAAAGGAGGAGATTAGGCATTCACTCTGGTTTCAGCCTCTTCGTCTCTTCAATAAGGGCATAGATTTCCCCCAGCGTTAAGGATGCAGTTTTCCCAGTTGCAACAAGTAATCTTTTATTTGCAGATGAAATGAATGCAGCAAGTGGCCTTTTTAAATTCTTGGAAATGCCTTTTTTTCAAGCTTGCAAGAGGCTATCCAGTTCCTTGGAGATTCTGAGTTTCTTAGTGGGGCTTTTGCCAAATTAGAACATAGAATAATATAGTTGGAAGGGACCTTGGAGGTCTTCTAGTCCAACCTTCTGTTTGAGCAGGAGACCCCATACCATTTCAGGCAATAAATGGTTGCCCAGTCTGTTTTTGAAGGCCTCCAGTGATGGAGCACCCACAACTTCTGAAGGCAAGCTATTCTGTTGGTTGATTACTTTCACTTCGAGGAAATCACTCCTTAATTCTAGCTTGCTTCTCTCCTTGAATAGTTTCCATCCGTTGTTTTTGTCTTGCCTCTTGGTGCTTTGAAAAATAGGTTGACCCCCTCGTCTTTGTAGGAGCCCCTCAAATATTGAAGATATCATGTCTTCCTTAGTTCTCCTTTTCATTAAATTAGACATACCCAGTTCCATTATTTGTTTGTTTTAGCTTCCACCCCCCCATTTGTTCTTGTGGCTTTTCTCTGCGCTCTTTCGAAAGTCTCAACATCATTTTTTACCTTGTGGTGACCAGAACTGGATGCAATATTCCAAGTGTGGTCTTGCCAAGGCCTTATAAAGCAGTACTAGAACTTCGTGTGACCTTGATTCTACCCTCTATTCATGCAGCCTAAGATTGCATTGGCGTTTTGGTTACTGCAGCCCACTGCTGGCTCATATTTGATCACCACTTGGATTAGTATAAAAATTGTTCTGAAAAGAATTAACCTCATCAAAGCTATGATTAATCTCCCTCATCAGTCATTTCTCAAACAGGCAGTTCTTATTGCTTTTGATCCTCTTTGCAACATGTATGTTTAGCTTTTCAAAGCTAAAATTAATATGTATGTTGAAATGATTGGTTGTGTACCAGAACTGGACACAGTACACCAAGTGTGGTCTTATACTAGGGCTCCATAACCCCCAGTCCATAGATCAGCACTAGTCCACAGCCTGCCAGGAACTTGTCCACTCAAACAAGCAAAGCCCCATCCAAGCACATCCGGAATCACGAAACCATGCCCTCACCTTGTCCGTGGAAAAACTGCTCTCCATGAAACCAGTCCATGGTGCCCACAAGGTTGGGGACCACTGCCTCACACTGCACTGTTGAGACCACACGAGAAATACGGCATCCAGTTCTGGTCACAATGACACAAAAACGGTGTTGAGACTGTAGAAAGAACGCACAGAAAAGCCACAAAGATGATTAGAGGACTAAAGCTAAACTGTACGATGAATGTTTAAGGGAACCAGGTACATCTAGCTTAACAAAGGGAAGGATTAGAGATGACATGATAGCTCTCTTACAATGCTTAAGAGACTGTCAAGAAAAGAGTGGGGTTGACTTCTTCTCCAAAGCACCTGAGACAGCAAAGAAAAGATGTAACAATTGGAAATTTACTAAGAGGAGATTCAACTTAGAATTAGGGAGAAATTTCTTGAAAGTGATTAAACAGTGGAACACCTTGCCTCCAGAAGTTGTGGGTGCTGCATCACTGGAGGTTTTCAAGAAGAGACTGGACAACTATTTGTCCAAATGCTATGGGGCCGTGATGGCGAACCTATGGCACGCGTGCTGGAAGTGGCACACAGAGCCATTTCTTCCGGCAGGTGAGAGGTCATCCAGAAGAGCCCACTGTATATGCCTTACAGCTGATTGTTGGATGTCTGGTGCATGGGGGCAGGGGAGTGTGGGAGGTGTGCGCGAATGCTCAGAGATGCATGTCACGTGGTGGGATCGCACGCACATGTGCAGAGATGCATGGCACAGGGGGCACATGTGCAGGGGGTGTATGGGGGGCATGCACATTGCCTTCTGGTTGCTGGCACATGAGTGCATGCACAATGTTCGGCATGGGGGCCTAAAAACTTTAGCCGCCACTGCTATAGGGGCTGCTGCTTGAACAGAGAGTTAGATAAGAAGACCTCCAAGGTCGCTTACAAATGATTACCATCCCTTTGCTCTCTGTTCACTTAGGACAACACAAATAGGAAATCGCTATGGTCACCTAGAACAACACACCCATCTCTGAGCATCACATTTGAAAAAAGTCATGAAGGAAGACAACACTGAGGAACAGGTGTTGAGGATGAAACTTGTCTTCAAGGACCTGAAGGATGGTTGTGTGGAAGATAGGGCATAATTGTCGAGAGATCCTCCAGAAGTTTGGATAAGAAAGAGCATGTATGTATCTTTCCTTTATGTACACTGAGAGCATTTGCACCAAGACAAATTCCTTGTGTGTCCAATCGCACTTGGCCAATAAAGAATGCTATCCTATTCTATGCTTAAATGACAGAAAAAGTAGACTTTAGTTAAACATAAAGAAGAATTTTCTACTGTTGAGAGGTTAGGGTTAGGGCTGAGGAGTGAAGCCTGAGAAAACATCGTTTTTGACTCAGAGCAAGAAATAGAGGCAGGGTTGTTCATGAAATGGGCATGAGGCGGGTTGAACCTGCTGTGCATTTCTGCTATTGAGAAACACTTAGTGGCGGTCGTGCTGGATAAGGATAATATGTAGACAGGTCTATTCCCTCAAAGCATGTGTCCTTTGTTTATGAAAAGTGGGCATCCACGAAGATAGGGACAATTATCCAGGCTAATTATGAAGTTCTATATTGCAAATTGCCTTTGAACAACCTAGCAAATTGAACAATCTTTCCTTTTTGCCTGAGCAAATTAAAACAGGAAAACAAAAAGCATGTTGTGCTTCTGTTGGCTCCCAGTAGACTCCTCACAAAGCAGCTATTCTTGGTGATCAATTTATTTTACTTTCTCTAATAAGGCACTGAATACCTTGTCAGGGACAGAAGAGCAGCTAAGCATGGCTGGAAGGATGCAGCCCAAAATCAGGGGGAACAGTGAAACAACTATAATGGATGAGCTGGGGATAAAGTGGCTGGCTGGCATTTGGAGAAACAGACTCAGAGATACATAAGTGAAGAATAAAGGGAGGAAAAAATGGGAAGATCAAATTGATGGAGCACCACGAGGCTTAATGGTGAAAAAAATAATAATCCAGGCAGCAGAAAAAACGAAACATTTCCGGAGGAAGTTACTTTAAAGGTTGCTACAGGAGACCATCAGATGCATTCAAAGCAAATATAAGGAACAGAAATGTTCTCCAATTATCAGTAATACTTCTAATGTTGAGGGGATATGTAATAATGTGCATCTCTATTTAAAGTAATAAATAGTGCTTTTCCAAAAGACAACTGGACTTTCTTGGTTTTTTTCCCCTTGAAAATGTTTCACTTCTCATCTAAGTGAAATTCAGAACTGAAGAAGCTTCTTGGATGAGAAGTAAAACATTTTCAAGGGAAAAAAACCAAGAAAGTCCAGTTGTCTTTTGGAAAAGCACTTTGGGAACAACCATGGCCTGGCTGATTGAGACTTCTAGGATGTTGGGAAACCTTCTTCCGTGTGGTGTCCTTCCAGGTGTTGGAAGATTTGGGTGCTGGTCTCCCTCAAGGAAATCTTTGGGAGAGGGAGATGAGAAAGCAACCTGGGAAAGTGAATGAAAATATTAATACGGACACCCCAAAACAGCTCTGAGAGGTACAAAATTGATAGATCTCATTGACCAGCCACTCAGTATTAGAAAACCAGTGGTGGTATTCAGGCTCACACGAACCGAAAGCGAGGATTTAGCATGGGTCGCTGAACTCATAGTAACTTCTGGCTGGCCATGCCCCCAATCCGGTCATCTGGTCGCCGCTTGCTCGCTTGTCTCACCTGCCTGACACTCACCCCCTCCTCCAGTCACTCCATAAGGTATTTTTTCCCCCTTTCCTGACAATCAGCTGTTCCTACAATCAGCTGCGCCAGGATCCCTCCCCCCTGCTGTCTTACTGCTTCATCCAGGAGGCTTCCCTGAGGCCCAGGAGACAAAAAGGGGCACGTGAGGGGTGGCCTGGGGGTTGGAGCTGTGCCCCCCCGCTCCATTTTTTGCTTTCCTGGGCCCCAGGGAAGCTTTCTAGGAGCAAAAACTCCCCCCCAGGAGGCTTCCCTGAGGCCCAGGGGGTAAAACAAATGGGCGGGGGGGGGGGGTTGCTGCAAAAAAAAAAAAGGAAGGAGCAGCCATGCCCACCCAGTCACATGGCCATGCCCACCTAGCCATACCCACAGAACCGACTGTTAAAAAATTTGAATCCCACCCCTGCTTACAAACAACATAGTCCAAGTGACTTGCAGGGCTGACGTGACGTGCAATAAGTTCACATGGTGTAATAAGACCGTATGTTTGCTAGTAGGATTCACCGGGTTAGGGGTTTTTTGTCTTCACTATGAATTGTGTTGGGGGGATGCACAAAGGGAGACTCAGCCAATCTCATTGTACACATGTTGTACTCTGACTATAAAGTTTTGAATTGAATTGAATTGAATTGAGTTGAATTGAGTTGAATTGGGCCCACCACTTCTGGTGATCACTGAAAAAGAAGTGCAAGATCTACTTCACAGACAATAGTCAGGAAAAGCACCGGGCTCAGACAAGATAACTCCTTCTTGCTTAAAAGCTTGTGCTAACCAGCTGGCCCTCATCTTCACCTGCATCTTTAATAAATCACTAGAGATGTGCTATGTTCCTTCTTGCTTCAAGTGCTCTACTATCATCCCAGTGCTGAAGAAATCCTCCATCAAGGAACTGAATGACTTGAAACCGGTTGTTGTTACATCTGTAGTAATGAAAACCCTTGAAAGGCTAGTGCGGGCCCACACATCATGGATCCCTTGTTGGACTCCTTGCAATTTGCCTACCGAGCAAATAGACCGATATGATGCTGTTAATATGGCTCTGAGCTCCATCCTACAACACCTGGAATCTCCAAAGACCTATGCAAGGATCTTCTTTGTAGACTTCAGCTCAGCATTCAATACCATCATTCCAGATATTCTTCTAACTAAACTAAACCAGCTGGCTGAACCTGACTACGCTTGTAAGTGGATCATAAGCTTCCTAACAGACAGGAAGCAGCAGGTGAAACTAGGCAAAATCACATCAGATACCTGTACAATTAGCACACGAATCCCCCCAAGGCTATGTGCTTTCTCCACTTCTCTTCTCCCTATATACCAATGACTGCATCTCAAACGATCCATCTGTTAAAATACTGAAGTTTGCAGATGACACAACAGTGATTGGTCTCATTATAATGCAAAGCCCCATTTCCACCCCATTTCAAAGTAAGGATAATGCAAAATCCTCACTTCCACCACATCCAAGAGCAAAGATAATGCAAAATCCTCATTTCCACTCCATTCCAGAACACCCACCATTCCCTCACTAACCTGCTTTCCAGCTCTGTTCTCCTCCGTTGAAGGCAACAAAAGAAGGCCATGTGACTACCAGTTTTTAAAAAGTTCAGTCAGACTTCCAACTTCTCAGAGGAAAAAAGATCTCCTGAAGTTCTAAGGTCTGACTGAACTGACTGATTAGTCTCCCAGCTGCTAGGGCTGCTGGTCCATTGCCGCCTCCCAGCTGATCATCATGGCTCCCAGTCATGCAGCCTAGTAGGCCTCCTTGCAGTCCCCTGGGAGCCAAAATGGGAACTCCTGGAAGGGGTGGGGTGGGTGGGGGCAGGGCCAGCCAGAATTATTCCTACCAGTTCACCCAAACCGGTTAGAACTGGCTGAATCCTACCACTGTTTTTCCCCCGAATGCCATCACTCTGCTAAACTTCCCACAACATTGTCAAACTTTACTAAGACTGAATTACTATTATTCTTCTCATCCTTCCTATTGCCTGTCTCTTCCCACTTATGACTATAACCTAGTTGCTTGTATCTTTACAATTGATATTGTTTTATATAGTTTCCTAGTATGATTTAATTGCTTGTTTAGTATCCTATGACTATCACTAAGTGTTGCATTTTATGGTTCTTGATGAATGTATTTCTTTAATGTACACTGAGAGCATATAAAGACAAATTCCTTGTGTGCCCAATCACATTTGGCCAATAAAGAATTCTACTCTTATTCTATTAATCAGCAAGAAGTGCCAGTGGTCAAAGTACCTGAGAGAGAAAACCTGGTCACAGATGAGGAATGCATTGCAGGTTCTGACCATGTTGGCTTCTCCACTGTGGTGCAAATCATTCCAGCAGAAATTATCCCCCTTGGTAGCACAGAGTCCAGACTTAATAAATGTACGGCATCTATTTTTTGAAAGAAGAACAAGCTGCAGAGTTAGACTCTTGAGTACATCTTTGCACAAGAAGAGTTCATCAACTCTATCTAAGGAGAGGTGATAATCACCATGTTCTCCAGAAAGGCAGTACATTCACCAGTGACCTTTAATCATGACAGGCATGACTATTATGGGCCCCATATTACAATTTTCTAATTATGTACATTTGTTCAGTGATTAGAAACAGATGGAAAAGCTGCCCGGATGGCTCAGTGCAAAGGGCCCCAAACAGTATCGTGTAGACTTTTCTTGGAGCCTCAGTTCCACAGAGCCATCCATCAGGGAGGGGCAGAAGCGGCTTCAGTGCGTCTCATGAGAGGAAGGTAGCTAATTCCTAGAACTAACCTTTTGCTCACCCCTCCTCAATGTTTGACCTGAAAGCTTTTTAAGTTCAGCTTTTAAGTTAGTTTTATTCAAATGTAAAGATAATAACTGGGTTTAAATGGAAGCTGAGGGTTGCCATTGTTTAACATCTAAAGGTCAATCCTGTCGTGCAAACAAAGACAGCTTTAAGCTCAGCATTGTAAGGAGAAACAGGAAGGAGGGGGTTTCGATGAAATCTACATCCTGAAGGAGATCTTTGCTCTATAACTTTATTTTTGTTGCCAGAGGTGTCACTGCAAGAAAAGGAAAGTGAGCATTTTCTGCCTCCTTCCCTTTGAGTCTATTGTCGCACACGGGCCACTAACTGAACTAAGGAGATGGGAAGAAGAAAGGAGTCCAGAAGACATCTCTTGGATTCTGTGGGCTCCATAGCTATGCAACGGTGCTCCCTTTTACGTCCTTCTTTTAAGTTCAGAAGAAACAATAGCAATTTAGGGATGGTTACCTTCACAATCTATACCCCGTGTACTTGCTAATCTGTATTAGAGACTCTAGAAAAAGTTCAGAGAAGAGCAACCAAGATGATTAGATGACTGGAGGCCATACGATGAATGGTTGCAGGTACTCAGTATGGCTAGTCTGGTGAAGAGAAGGACCAAGGGGAGACATGACAGCGGTGTTGCAGTATTTAAGGGGCTGCCATAGAGACATTTAATCTGTATATTAGATTAGGGATCCGGAGGCTAAAATATATGAAGAATGGTTGAAGGAATTGGGTATGTCTAGTGAAACAAAAGTCTAAGGGTGACAGGTTAGCAGTGTTCCAATATTTGAGGGACTGCCACAAAGAAGAGGGGGTCCACCTATTCCCCAAAGCATCTGAAGGCTGGACGAGAAGCAATGGATGAAAATTAATGAAAGAGAGAAGCAACCTAGAACTAAGGAGAAATTTCCTAACAGTTACAACAATTAATCTGAAGTTGTGATTGCTCAAACACTAGAAGCTTTTAAGAAGATATTAGACAAACATTTGTCTGAAATGCTATAGGATTCCTTGACTGAACTGGAGGTTGGATCAGAAGACCTCCAAGGTTTCTATTCTATTCTATTCTATTCTATTCTATTCTATTCTATTCTATT
>NW_020769327.1:14660018-14753510 GCF_900518735.1 Pseudonaja textilis
TCTATTCTATTCTATTCTATTCTATTCTATTCTATTCTATTCTATTCAACAGCTTATTTTCACTCTTCTGACTCCTGATTTAGTTCTGGATGAATCTGAGCAGGAGTGTATTTTACAGATCCAAAGGAGCCACTTTACTCAAGATTGGATTAATTGATAGTTCAACATTTGAAAGTACGTTAGATAAAGACTAATTCTAATTAAGTTAATAAATTAATTGAATAGGTGAAGATTATTAAAGCTGATAATTGAAACTCCAAAAAACGAGATAGTTGTGATGGTAGTATTTCAGTGACTTGAGTTACTTCAGATGATAGATTTTTTTTTAATTGAGATGGCCACAATTTCCTCATTTCCACTTATGATGAAAATATATTAAAATGGTAGAAACTTTGGCTGCTGGTGATCATTATTATAATATAATTTAAGTTTATTTTTAATTATAATTTTAATTAAACTTTTAAATGAAAACATTAATGTTTTGTATTTTATAATTTTAATTTTATATATATATATATATATATATATATATATATATATTCAATTTTAAATATAATTTTTATAATTCTAATTTTGTAAAAAAAAGAAGAGGAAAATTATTTTAAAAATTTGAATTATACTTTTAAAATAAAAAATAAATGTTTACATTTCTATAACTTTAACATTTTTAAACATTTTAAAAATAAGAAAGATTCCAAAGGTTAACAAATTGCCCCAAAATAGAAATACTGTTTTTTAAAAAGGAAGGCCCTGCTACCGAGAGCAGTTGAGAATCTGCAATTCTTACTATGTTAATAAATTTTCCAGTTTTCTACATGCTTGCATAATAAGTACGAACTGAGAAAGATTGTTAAAAATAAAATCTTACATTAAACTAAATTTTACAAGAAAGAAGGGTCACTGCATTGGAATTACTGGGAACATTTATTGCAGCATTTACAAAAAAAAAATAAGATAGTTAAGGGAAAACAGTTATGGAAAAAAATTCATTTTTAATTTCAGTTTAACTCTCATAGTCCATGTTTGTCTTGTATTTTAGTTTACTTATTTATTCCATGTTGTTTACAATTTTGATTTTAATGATGTTTACTGTGGATTTTTAATTGGGTGTTGTTTTATTAAATGGCTGTCAACCAGTTTTAAGTTTTTTTAGTTTGCAGTATAAAAATAGAATCTCTAACACATGTCTTGTTATCAGAGAATCCCACCCAGTCTTTTTTGCACCATCTGTGTAGCCAGTTGTTCTTTTGTCTTCTCTCGGGCAAGTCCTACGAGAAGAGGAGTAAAGAAAGCACAGCCAGCACCCAAGATTCTTCTTCCTTTTGTGCAGCACTTCCTTTCTCCTGCACTAAAGCAGTGGCCTGAAAGAACTTGGAAGTATGAGTCGCCACAGGCAGTGCCCTTCCCTCAGCAGGCTGTTCAATCCATGGATCTGACTGTGGTCCCTCTCAGTGATGACTTGCCAACCCTAGGCCACTCTTTCTTTCCCTCTTCCAGGCCTTGGCACCTCCTCTGGGGTCTTCTTCTTCAAGCCCCCAAGTTTTCTTCCAAGGATCCATAAACAGAATCAAAGGGGAAGCCTTGGAATCTTTTCTAAAGCTCCGGAGTAGAAGAGCATTTCTTGGCAGGCCTTTGTGCTGTGGCCTTCAAAACTCAGGCACCTAAGTTGGCGTGGGAGCTGATAAGAATGGCTTATGGGCAGTAAACTTGTGTGAGGATGTGATGGGAAACAGGGAGGGCCAGAGGCAAAGGCCAGAGAGGTGCAGATCCAGTTTGTGCCAGTCTTCAAGGCCATGCATGCACCTTAAGCTATGTTTAAGAAAATATAAGAATATGTAATCTAATTGTCAGTGTTCCAAGTAATGAACCCATAGAGATAGATAGAATAGAACAAAATTGGCCAAGTGTCATTGGCCAAGTGTGATTGGACACACAAGGAATTTGTCTTGGTGCAAATGCTCTCAGGGTACATAAAAGAAAAGATACATTCATCAAGAGTCAAGAATCATCAGGTACAGCACTTAATAATAGTCATAGGGTACAATAAGCACTCAAATCATACTAGGAAACAGTCAATATAAATCATAAGGATACAAGCAACAAAGTTATAGTCATATAGTCACAAGTGGGAGGGGAAAGGTAATAAGGAGTGATGAGAAGATTAATAGTAATAGTAGTGCAGACTTTGTAAATAGTTGGACAGGGTTGGGGGAATTATTTGTTTAGCAGAGTGATGGCTTCCAGGGAAAAACTGTCCTTGTGTCTAGGAAAGTTGTTGTTCTAGTATGTTCTAGTATGCTTGTTGTTCTATTATGCAGTGCTCTACAGCATCGTTTTGAGGGTAGGAGTTGAAACAGTTTATGAAAGCAGAACTCTGAGGCAGGCAAATTCCTCAAAGAATTTGAGACCCCATTTAACGATTTCCCCCCTCCCTCTGTTGTGTGGCAACCCTGATGCCTCCAAGATAGCCTCAGCCAGGTTTACTTAAGGGTTAACAATAATGTTATTGTTTTAATTAAATAAAAGAATTTGAGTACTGTGATTAACCTAAAATCGGTTCTGATATCACTGTTTTACTAACCTGACAGCTTATTATTTTAAATAGGAAATCTTCATTTTGTTTGCAAATAATATTAAAGATTCTAACCACCAGCAAGAAAGAGTCCTTACATATAAAGAGCACCTGTCATTTCAGATCCATCATGGCCGTGCCTGTTAGTGGGCTCCATTCACCTGCTGCCTGCTACATCCCTCACCTTATTGTGTCATTGCCGCATCACCAGTCCCATTAAAGTGAGGTCAACAGTGGGTCAGAGGAGGAGCTGCTGAGGGACAGAGATGATAGTTGCTCTTTAGAAATCATGAACTGAGCTGATTTAAATCAAGCTTTTTTACTAGTGATTTAAATCACAATTTAAATTGACTTGATTTAAAATCAAATCCACCCTGCTCTAAAATTTATATTGGTTTTAATTGTGAGAGGCTATCACAATTTGTACCAAGACAAATTCCTTGTATGTCCAATCACACTTGGCCAATAAAGAATTTTATTCTATCAATAGTGGGATCAATAGATCAGCATGGAAAGTGCTGATCCATAGAGTGGTCGTGGGTCAGACATGACGATCCATAGTTAGACCAGTCTTTAATCCTAATTTACAATGAAGATTCAGAGGTAGGTTTATCAGGTTAAGTTTTGGAGAAGCTTCAGTCAATTTCTAGTATCCAACAAAAGACACAGACATGCACACCCAGATGCTAAACCCATTTTTTCTGAAAAGGACCTCACATCATTTGATGTTTCTCACTGCTGTTTCTGGAAAATGGACAGTGTGAGCTGTGGCTACTGACCTCATGAATTATGAAGTTGTAATTGAGCTCTCCCCCCCCCCCCCAATATCCTTGCTGTGATCATAGAAAATATAACAGTGTGCATCTAATAATTTATCTTTTTAAAGTGCTCGGAATGGTATGTGATTCAAAAGTTGCTGCTATCTAAAGTAAAAATAATATTTGGCATATTGGAGCAAAGATTCTGGTATTTTCCAGATATAGTAGTTTTGTTTACAGCGCCACAAATCTGTGAAAGGAAGAGTAAGCAGTGTCGTGTTTGGATATGTGGATGCATTTTCATTTTTCTCTTGTGGTTTAGACTAATAAGAGAAATATACAATAGCACTTATCTAACAGCGAGATAAGAGAAGGCATAGATCACAGTTGCATAGTGGCAGAGAAAAAAGTTCAAAAGGGATCCTCCCTAAGGTTTGGATTGTAAAGGTGATGCCAGGAGAATTTTACTTTTAGACTGCAAGATTCTATTCATGTTGCTTTGTAATAAAATAAAATCAGCTTATATGGTCCTGTTTCCTATCTAGTCTCCTTTGTAAGGTTGATATTAATTTTACCAACCTCCTATTCTCTTCCAAAGAGAAGCATTCTAGAAACAGCCTCCGATCCTCAAGGACCTCTGTCATCAGCTGAGCATCTGGCAGCAGCATTGTTGTAACAACAGCAGCACATGGAGGCACAGATGACCAACTTGCAGAAAGCCATGCTACAACTAACAGAACAGCTGGGGCAGAATTTGCCTCAACTCACAGCAGCAAAACAGATGGTGTCTCAGCCATTGCTCCTGCGTCCCCATGGGAGATTGCTGGAGACGTTCAGAGGGGACCAGGATCAATTCCAGCATTCACTGCTCAACGTGAAATGTTTGTGACAGGCTGGATGGCGGAGTTTCCCACTGACTGCATGAAAGTGACTTTTGTGCTGAGCTTGTTGAAGGAAGTAGCAGCCAAGTGGGACATCATGGAGAAAACAATCAGTACCAGACAAACTATCAAGACTTCACATACAAACTCAAAGGATACATTGGGAATCCCATGCAAAGAAGAAGAAACCCAGAAGCTGAAGCAGGGACAGGGGACAGTGAATGCACATATTTTAGATTTTAAATTGCTTGCTGCCAATGTGGGCTGCTGACGAATTGCTACTAAATGGACTCCATTCATTCTTAATTGGGCAGAACCAAGGATAAAAGTTCAGATGAACAAAAAGGGGGTCTGGAAATCCTAGTCTCCACTACTCTACATCCCACACCAAGGCCTCCCTCCATTCAAGTCACAGGCCGTGGGAGTATTAATCCACTTCACCCACTGTGTCCTGTTGGTCACTAGGGCTTATATGCCCCCAATGAACCAGAAACTCCAGATCAGAGCTTTGGGGGCTAAACTGGAAACATCTGTTGCCCTCAGAACAGCATACACTCTGCTAGAGAGAAATTCCCTGAAGATGGGCTTCAGCACAAGTCCAAAAGCTCAGAAGACAAAACCTCTGGTCCCTGTGACCGACCCAGATTGGGTCTTGCAATGTTATCCTGGGACAAGTATATTCACCTTCATTCATAATCAAAATAGTGCTGGAAGGAACCTGGGAAGTCTTTTAGTCCAATCCCCTGCTCAAGCAGGAGACCCTGTACCATTTGAGACAAGTGGTTGTCCAGTCTCCTTTTAAAAACCTCCAGTGATGGAGCACCCACAATTTCTGAAGGCAAGTCATTCCACTGATTAATCGTTCTCATTGTCAGGAAACTTCTCCCTAGTTCTAAGTTGCTTCTCTCTTTGATTAGTTTCCACCTGCTGTGTCTTCTCTTATCTTCTGGTACTTTGGAGAATAGGTTGATCCCTTCTTCTTCGTGGCAGCCCTTCAAATTCTGGAACACTGCTATCATGTAACCATTAATCCTTCTTTTCTCTGGACTAGCCATACCCAAATCCTGCAATCGTTCTTAGTCTCCAGGCCTTTAATCAACTTAGTTGCTCTTCTCTTCACTTTTTCTAAAGTCTCAACATCTTTTTTTGTAATGTGGTGAACAAAAGTTGATTGGTTGTTAAGTTGTCTGACGGGTTTAAATCTTCTCCTAGAGCTTTCTCTGGACTCAGTTGAACCACAAGGCTCTTGATCATTGTCATTGCCACTTGTGCCCACACAAGTGGGAAAATTGATCCACCATTGAACAGAGCCCAGGACTCCATCATCTCACTGAAAAATGTTCTTCCCACAATATAACTTCTCTTTATGCCACTTTCATAGACTTCAGAGGTGCATTTGATTCCAGCTAAACTGTGGGAAAAACTGGAGGCTTCCTTGATTGACTGACATCTACTTCATTTAATATGTATTCTACATGAAGGGACTTTACTCAAAATAAGATATAACCCCAAGGAGCATCTTACCAGTGCCACTAAAACTAAGAAAGGTATCAAGCAAGGCTGCATATTGGTCCCACTCTTATTCAATTTCTATATCAATTCCATGATGATCCATCTCCAAGCATGTATGTTCACTTTCCAAAACCTGCTGGTAAATGTATTTGGGTTTTACTCAATGCAGAGAGTATAACACTACTTTCAAGAACAGTTGTCCTTAAAAGACACTGAGAGCACTAGCACAGTACTGCAAGAAAGACCAGGTTGAACTCAACCCTAACCCTAACCCTAACCCTAACCCAAGACTTTTTAAACTAAAAGAAAGGAATATAAAATTGGCTTATTTGATCAAGGTTAAATATATGTATGACAGGATTTTAAAGGGTTCTTCTTGACTAAGACTGAATGACAAAGTTTTTGAGATTTGTTTATAGATAAAACATAGAAGAGATTTTTTTTCTTATATTTTTAAAGTGATAGGCCATGGTGTTAAACTTGAAAGAAATTGTTAAACTTGTGAAGGACTTTCTGAGAGAAGACGAAAAGAAAATTATAAAAAAAAAAATAGGTTGTAGAACACTATTTGAAGGGATTAAAGTTCAAGTTGTTCAATAGGTTGTTTCTGGTAGCTTTTAATGGAATTTTTCTTGTTTGAATGACAAGGCCTTAAATATTTTTTTCTAGATATGAGATAAGATATGAGAAGAGATTTGTTGTTACTGTGAAAATGACAAGTTACTGTGTAAAGGATATGAAATGAATTTACTTTCTTAAATTTTAAGGTAAATACGTAGTTGTTTCTGGTAATTCTTAATTCACTTAATTGAGGTTTTATTATTTGCTAATAGATAAAAGATAAGACCGTTGATGAAGAGATTTTTGGTTGAAATGTTAGAGAAGACACATTACTGAAATTGTACTTGTCATGATCAAGAAGAAGTCATTTCTTTATATATCTTTTCTCTTTCTTCCTTTTTTTTCTCTTTGCAATTCCTGTAATTGCAGCTTGAAAGATGCTGGAGTGAGTGAAGTGTGTGATTTTTTCCCCTTCGGCTTTACACTCCCACTTTGAGAAAACAGCAACATGCAAAGCCAGAATGGAAACTGGAGGAGGCTCTTCAGAACAACAACCTCTTTCAGATTACGTCAATCAATATCTGATGAATTGGGGTCAAAATTAGCTCAGTCATTTATGACTCTTGGGTGGGGGGATGATAGATAGAGGTTGGATAAGATAGTTAATTCTGTAAAACAAAATCAGATAAAAAACAAATACCTGGAGATACAAGGACAGAATGAAAATCATACAGAATCATCAGAGTTTACGGTTATAGGATTAGAAAGATGAATTGATAATTTGGCCTTGCTAAAACTTAGAGAGAAGGAATTCTGTTTGAGATTTAGAGCCATTCTGGAAAATTCAGATAATATTGATTCCGATAATATTTGATAAATATCGAGAATAAAATTGACAAAGTGCATCACATAAATTTGCATTTTGCAAGAACAAGAAATATCCCAAAGGATATTTTAGTTAATTTTGTGAGGAAAAAGACAAGTTTTGCAACAACATTTTAGTATAAAATGAAAGATTGATAATGTAGACATAATTATCTGCAAAGAAATTCATATTGGAGTTTTGTGCAAAAGAAATAAATAATCTGACTGAGATAGTTAAAGCAGAAGATTTCATTTCTTTGGGATACATTAGAAGAGGTACTTTTTTACTTTCCAACAAAAGAGATTCTGATTTATTTCTGCTCAAAAGTTCAAATTTTTTTTGGAAAAATTTAGAAGGTTTAGAAGAATAAAGGGAGATTGTAAAGAAGACTGCTTTGAAACCACAACAGAAACAAAAGATTTTTGAAAAAGATAACTGAATTAAATTTTACAGGCATTGAGCTTTTCTGAGCCTAACTATGGATTATAAATATCTAATATGTAATATAGATGAATGTCAAGTATAAACGCTTCAGCCTACTTCGCTTCATTGACATCCTGCCATAAAACGTGGGGAGGGGGCAGAATGAGAATGTAGGGGGGAGGGATGACAGGAACCAGAGGTGCCAATCCAGAACAGACTGATGGATCCAAGGTCATAAAATGCGAGAATGGATACAAAACCCAACCAAAGATGTGCCAAACCTCAAAGCTGTTACCAAAACACCAACTTTGAATACTATTGGACACTATGCACTGGTCAAGGGCAGAGAGCTTGGGAAAAGGGCAGACTTTATACAAGAATATTCAGATCCAACCTTGCCATCACTGTTTCTGGTCTTACCTTCTAGTGTTTTGGAAAATAAATTGACTACCTCTTCTTTGTGACAGCCCCTCAAATACTGCCATCATATCACCCTTAATCCTTAGTTTCTCTAGACTGGCCATACCCATTTCCTGCAACCGTTCTTCATATGTTTTTGTATCCAGTCCTTTAATCACCTTAATTGCTCTTCTTTGCACTTTTCCTAAAGTCTCAACATCTTTTTTGTAACATGCTGATCAAAACTGGATGCAATATTCCAGATGTGGATTTACTAAGGCTTTATAAAGTGGCACTAATACTTCACATGATTTTGATTTATGCCTGTTTATACAACCAGGAATTGTATTATTTTTTAGCTGCTGCTGCATATTGCTGACCATGTTTAAGTGATTGTCCACTAGGATGCCAAGGTCCCTCTCACACTTACTGAATTTCTGTAAAGATGTAGTGATCTTTTAAATATAATGTAACTCCACCTCCTCTTTTGTTAGGTCTGTTTCTTTTGAATAGTTAATGTTATGTCTCACCTGTATCTACAGGTGAGAATACAAAGTTCCAGAGTTCAAATATTTCAAGCAAAACAAAACCAGACCCAAAAGAGTTAACTGCACTGTTTCCCAGTCCTTGGCAGTCTTCCCGGAATCTGTCTGGCAATTCGGAATTGTCCATAAATCACAACGGCTGCTTCAAACGTATTCTTTCGAATCCACAAAGCACTTTGCTCCAAGCAAAGATTGAGAGTCAGCACGCCTCCTTAAATCCCCTGGATGGGCGTGTCAGTCTCTCTAATCAATGCCTGGCTTGATGTCTCCTTTCAGATTGTAACTGACATTTCAATCTTCTCCTAGTCCTAGCATCAAGCCAACATCCATCAGTCTCTTCCTCACTCGAAGCCTCTGACTCATTTTGTGGATCAGCTGCTGGCATGAATGAAGTCGAAGGTTCTGGAGAGGACTGTCTCTCCGACACTCTCTCAACCTCCTGGCTCACATCTGTGTCCTCTGATAATTCACATTCACAGCAGGCTCAAACCTTCCATCTTCAGAGACATCAGAGTCAAAACTCCCAGCAGGATCAATCCTTCCAGTCACAACAAGTTTGTATCCTTCTATTAGTACATTCATCCCATCAAGTTTCAGTAATAGAAACAATATCATATCTGCTTTCATGTACTAATACTTCAAGTTCACCCTGATTGTTCCCTAAACTTTGAGCATTTATGTATAGGCATTTGAGTCCTTTATGGGTCTTGGGTATGTTTCTTGTATCTCCTGCTTTGTAACTGAGATTTCCATCCTTTCCATCACTTTCTATTTCGTTATATTTTTCTTTTTTTATTTCTTCGTTCTCTTTATTCCCTACCTCCTTATGTGATTCTAGTAGTTTTTGCTTGGAGTTAGGTTCTAAAGGTTGTAAAGATTGACTCCTCACCTTATTTTGATATCTATTATATCAAATTAGACCTTTACAGCAACATTTATCTATACAGGCACTTGAGATCTTTATGTCTGACTCTGCATATACTTCCTTATGTCTCCTATTTGGTGTTTGAGTTTGTCTTCCTTCCCATCCCTCCTTACTTCCTTATTTTACTTGCTTTCTAGGGGTTTTCACTTGGAATTAGGTCCTGGAGATCCTAAAGATTGGTCACCCTCCCCTTGTCTATGTTAACAGCAAGAGAAATAGAAACCAAGATGGATTAGGCTAAGCAAAAGAACTCTGAATTTGAAAATAAGCCAGGGAAATAGTTAGCTTATAAATTAAGAAAGCAGAAGGAAAACAAGATGATTTTGAAATTTCAAGAGTGGGACGTTGAATTAATGACTATACAAAAACATTTTCTTCAGTACTGTTTTAACTTCTCCAAAGAAATGATAGTCCTATAGAAATACTAGATGACTATTTTAAAAAACCCCAACATTTACTAAGGCTTAAAAACAACCAAAGACCTACAGTTATAAGGACTTTCTGAAATACACAATCACATATATGCAAAATATTACACACATACATAAACACCCATTATTATTAAGAACGTTAAACCAGGAATAGAACTAGAACCAGATGGGTTACCAGGCTCTTATTACAAATGCTTTGAAGATAAATTTGTGAAATGTGATGAACTCTCTCTTATAAGGAACAACAATGCCAGAATCTTGGAAAAAGGCTAACATAGCATTAATAAAGAGGAACAAAATTTAACTTAAGCAAAACAACAACAACCTGTAAACCCATATCATTACTGCCTATAAATCATTTAAAATGTTTAGTAAACAGACTGAAAATAGTTTTAAAATAATTTATTCAGGAAGACCAATGTGAATTTTTAGCTAAAAGACAATTAGGAGATAATGTCAGAATGGTATTGGACATCATAGAATATTTGGAACAGCAAAATGAAAAGCAATTAGTGTTAATTTTTTAGAAGTCCTTGACAGTTTAAATGGGCCCTTTCTGTTTAAAGTTGTAGGGGTTATGATCTTTGGAGAAAATTTTATAAATGGGTAAAATCAATGTATACTTCACAGAAAGGACAAATTATTATTAATGGAGATTTAAGGAGACCTTTGAGATCAGATCTCTCTCTCTCTCTCTCTCTCTCCCACCAACGTCAGCAAACCACTGTCAGTCAAGATTCATATTAGTAGTCCCCGAGATTTAAAATTATGAGTTGGTTGGCCCCCAAGGTCCAAAAAGTTGCTGACCCCTGGTATACCCCTGGTGACTCCTGCTTGGGTGGGGGTTGCAATAGATGATCTACAAGGTCCCTTCCAACTCTGTTAATCTGTTTGTCAGGGTTCCCAGTTAACACATCCAATGGAATCAAAACATGGTCCAACCAGGTCACATCCTCCATCCTCCATCCTGGCCAAAGTCCACGCCTCTCCAACACCTAGTAGAGTGTCCTTGGCTCCCATGGGAAAAATGTTTTGGCTACACATCTCCAGCTATCTCTATCTACCCCCTACTTATTTTCTCACAACTCCGATTGGCCTTGCTGTGACAGCTCTGAAGATGTTTCCAAAATGGTTTCACCTCAAAATGGCTTCAGGGCTGACAGGCTGCCTCCCTCAATTGAGGAGTACCTCCTGCAAAAGAATATTAAAGGAGGTTAAATCATGTCACCTTCAACCTCCCCTTCCCCACCAGATGGTCCCTTAGGATTGTGAGGGCAATTTTCATGGAATTTCTTCATCAACCTGTCAGCTTTCACAGATAACAAGTCGATGACGGTCCAAATTACCATATTTCCTTCACTTTCTGGTAATTCAACAATAAAGTCCATTGCTATTTCTTCCCATGGCTTTGTTGCTTCAGCTACTTGTTGGAGAAGTCCAGGGGGTTTCCTGGGTATATGTTTCATGGTGGCACTAATTGAGCAGCTTTTTACATAATCCTCAATATTAGTTTTCATTTTTGGCCACCAGAATTGTCTTCTGACCAAATGTAGGGTTTTTAAAAGCCCAAAATGCCCCCCCCCCCCTATAACCAAGAGTCATGGCTGTGTTTTAGTACCATCAATCTCTGGGTACTGGATACACAAATCTTGTTTCCTTTCCAAGCCAATCCTTCCCTCATTGTCAAATTAGTTTGATTCTTGGCAAACCATTGATCATTTAAAAGTGCTGCTTTCAAATCAGCCATTAGTTTATCCTCAGGGAGTTCAGAATGGTGCTTGACTTGGGCTTTGGTGGTCGCTTGGTTGGCAGGTTGCGCTTCTGAAATCAATGCATGCACTATTTCCTCTCTGCGACTGTCAAATTGGGGTTTTCTAGATAAGGCATTGGACAATAGATTTCCCCTCCTGGAATATGTTTCAGTTTAAAATTGAATCTCTTAAAGCATTGAGCCAAGTGAACTTGCTTGGGGGAAAGATTTTGAGGAGTTTTTAGAGCCTCGAGGTTTTTGTGATCAGTCCACACCTTGAATGGCTCCTTAGCTCCTTCCAAAAAATGCTTCCAGGACAAGAGGGCCCATCGCTCAGCAAAAGCTTCCTTCTCCCAACCTGCCCACCTATAGTATGCTCCGTGTCAGTCAGTTTCTGAGAAATATAGGCACAGTAATTGGTCGTGGGGGCCTTTTTGAAGGAAAAACATGGTCACGGCCACATCACTTGCATCAGCTTGGACTATAAATGGCTTGTTTGGATCAGGATGCTGAAGGATAGGTTCCTCTGTAAACAACCACTTAAGTTTCTCAAAGGATTTCTGACAGTCCATAGTCCAAGCAAAGGATTGGTTAGGTTTTGGCTTAGAAGGAGAAGGGCTGGTTTTTAGAAGTTCAGTTAGAGGGAGGGCTACCTCTGCAAATGAAGGAATCAATTGCCTATAAAAGTTTGTGAACCCCAAGAAACTTTGCAACTGTTTGCACGTCTTAGGGGGTTGCCAGTCCAACACAGCTTTCACCTTTTCAGGATCCATTTCAATTCCCTAGAACAGGGGTCTGCAACCTGCAGCTCCAGAGCTACATGCGGCTCTTTTGGCTCTCTGCTGCGGCTCCCTGTTGGCTGATCCCACCAGTGGCTAGCCCTACCCCACCCCTCCCTGTCTCTCCTCGCCTGGCCTGAGAAGGTGATAAGGGTGATGGCGGGGGATGGAGACTTGCTCCATATTCCAGAGCAGGAGGTGACTGGGTGGGAGTGAGTGACATTGAGTTGGCCATGCCCAAGTCACACCAGTTGTTAAATTATTGGCTCCTGGTGTTTACTGTTCTGTGGGAAAACAGGTCCAAATGGCTTTTTGAGTGTTTAAGGTTGCAGACCCTCACCCTAGGTTGACACACAGTAGCCTACCTAGTCCAGAGAAGTTATTTGAAACTCGCATTTTGAGAGCTTTGCATAGAGCTTTGCAGCTAGAAGCTGTTTCAACACTTGTGTCACAAGTTTCACATGTTCTTCAAAAGTTTCACTGTGTACAAGAATGTCGGTCCTGCAACGATCATAATGTGAGAACCAATCCTATACTTTTTGCTGTGCCACTAAAACTTTGAATGGTCACTAAATGAATAGTTATAAATTGAGGACTATCAGTAATCATAAGGAAAATTTTTATAAAATGATGCGTCATTGTTTATTCTATTTTTATTTATTTATTTGATTTGTCAATCACTTACAAGATACAGGTATAAGAATAAACATCGTGTTGAATACATGAGATGGATACTTATAAGAAAAATAAAAAGAAACAATAGGACAGGGACGGTAAGCATGATTGGTGCGCTTATGCACGCCCCCTATAGGCCTCTTAGGAAGGGGGTGAAGTCAATAGTAGACTGTCTAAGGTTAAAGTTTTGGGGGTTTGGGGAAGAAACCACAGAGTCAGATAGAGTATTCCAGACATTGACCACTCTGTGGCTGAAGTCGTATTTTCTGCAGTCAAGTTTGGTGCAGTTAACCTTGAGTTTGTATCTATTGTGTGCTCTTGTATTGTTATGATTGAAGCTGAAGTATTCATCTGCAGGTAGGACATTGCAATGTATGATTTTATATACTGTATTTAGATTGTCACCAGAAAAATGGTCTAAAATGTTAAAGGTATCTCAACTCTATGTTGGAAATGTTACCAACAGGAAGGGACCTCTTAATCATGCTTGGTAGACATGTAAAAAAAGCTTTAAAAAGTGGATTCAAATACGTACATTAATTTAGAAGATCTTAAATGTATAATTAAAACCAGAGATATTCCTTCTGGGACTGATGGACAAATAATTGGAAAAATATGCGTAGAACTTTTTTTACAAATATGACAATAGCAGAGAGACATTTAAATGCACGATGATGCAAAGATTCGCCATGAATAGTGAAGTTGATGGGGGAGGCTAAGTTGAGGAAACTGACAACGTTGATTAGATACAAGACATTGATTAATTTTTAAGGCTGATTAGAAACCCTTTGTGGACTTTTTGCACAAATCAGAAAAAAAATGAAATTATAACTTTTGAATTTGATTATTAGAAAAGCAGTAGATAATTTAATAAATGAATGCTACACTGAGTCAGTTTAATGTAATTTTATACTCACTGTAAAGGAAAATTTGAAGCCATTTCTTTGTATTTCTTTTTCATTCTTTACCTTTTATTTTCTTTTAGTTTACTTGTTAAATTTTCTCAGTGATTATCTTGTTATCTGAAAAATGAATCTAATCCATATATCTTAAAAAACCCTCTTTTGTGTTCATCTATTATGAGGCAAATGTAATAATATGTCCTGTCCGTTTATATTTCCATTGCAATGCTATTTTTATGGCAACTTTGAAAGTAGTATATCCTTGATTTTCCTCATTTTTAAATCTATCTGTGGACAAGAGTTTTGCCTTTCTTTTTCTATTGTCTGCTGCATAACTCAAAGCTTTTCTATAAAAAAGATTTTTATAAGTTCCATACTTCACTTCTATGGCAGACCAGACATGAAACATGACCAGATGAAGTAATTCTGCTTTAGAGGTTGTAAGGTTACCTTAAAATAAATTCTTCCAAATCTGAAAGTCTCTTTTTACTGCCCTAATAAATTAAGGCAGATTGTTTCTAAATTTCTTTCTCTGCTTGTAACTCAGTTGTGGCCTCCCCTCCCTTTTATCCGATGGTTCTCTAGACAGCCAGTCTTCTCTCCGTCTTCTGAGGTTATTCACACATTCCATTATTCTTTTTCATGTAGATGACTTTACAGTAAAACTATATCTTCTCTCTGAAAACATACACGAATATTTCTAAATCTTAAAATTGGCCATACATGTTCCCTCTGCCCTATTTTGAAGGAAAACTGCCACGGGAAAAATAGAATTTCTGGACGTTGCTTGCAGGTTACTTTTCCCCCCCATACTTGTAATCTATATATATATATATATTTCTCATTTAGGTATATAGAAGAGGAAAAGTGTATTGTAAGTTGGTAATTTTATATAACACATTTTCTGAGCAACAAATTACTGTAGATTGAATATTTGAATTGCTATTTTTATTCTTTTTCCTACTGAAAAAAGCCCTTCCTTGACTGAAAATGATTGGATGAATAAACAAGAAATTATATTCTCCTCCCATTTCTCACCTGCTGCTGCCTAAAATGCCTAGGAAAAGTCTGAAGAGGTGGTCTGGCCTTTCCTAAGTCTGCTGCTCCCCCACTTTAATAGATTACTGTCCTTTCCCCCATTACATTGGAGAATGCATTTTCACACCCAGCTTGACTTTTATTAGGCTAATAAAATAATGGACCACAAACTGTACACACTTTAAAGTTCACGTTGTATGTGGCAATGCAGGAATCCACAGTCAGGAGTCCACTGTCAGGATTCCATAAATTTTGGAAGACCTGGTTAAAGGGTTGGTTTTTCTTAGAGTGGACAGAGAATTTTCAAATTCAAATGGCTGAATTCATCTTAACAGCCCTAGCTCCCTCAGCCATTCATCATGCAATCAAGCCTCCATATCCTTTGTCATCTTTGCTGTTCTTTTCTGTACTTTTTCTAGGGTCTCAACATATTTTTCTTTGTGTGTGTGTGTGTGTGTGTGTGTGTGTGTGTGTGTGATGACCAGAACTGGATGCTGTATTCCAAGAGTGGTCTTACTAGAGCAGTATCATCACTTCTCTTGACTTGATGCTATCCCTCCTTCAATGCAGTTTAGGACTGCATTGGCTCTCTTGGCAACTGCAGTTCATGTGTGGCTCATACTTAAGTGGTGGCCCACTAACATTTCTAGATCTCTCTCTCTCATTTTCTTATCTTTGGAGGCTGATAGTTTATCTAGTAACTCTGGACCAGGCTGTTTATTATTGGTCTCCTGATCTGAGCTCACCATAACAATCTTTCTAGAAATAAAACAGAGGTATTTGACCTAGATCAGCAACAGTGGGCTAATCTCATAGTTGTTTAAAAATTTTCTAAATAAAACCATAGGGGGAAAAATTTTTCTTAACAATTAACTGAGGTGCTATATGTCTGAGATTTTCCTTTATCCGCTGTCTTCCAAACAACTTCCAAACAGGAGATGAATCTGAAAATAACTAGCAGATGCTGCTAGAGAATCCTTCCGCAATCTTCTTTGGTCTGGTCTGGTGTTCATCATTTTGTCACCCGCCGCAAAATCAAGGCTGCTGCTTGTAAGGTCCCGTCTCTCCTTTCTGTTCAAGAAAGCATGGGCTCTTGAAACTTTAGCATTTCAAAAGAAAATTTTTACTGAAAGGAAGCAAATGCAGGACAATGCAAAGCAGGGTCTGAGTCCCCCCCCCCCGCCAGGCAATTCCGTTAGGATAAAGTGGTTAGAAACACCCCCCCCTCCGTTTGATGCTGAATGAGCTAATCCACAGGTGTTGAAGATGTTGTGGAAAGAGATAAGGAGTCATTCCCATGTGCTTCTTCTGTGAGGCTTCCAAACAGAAAGAAAACAGATGGCCCTCCCTCCTTGTACATTCCCCAAGGTAAATCAAAGCACAGGGCAGAATAGGTGACAGGGTAAAAGTTGTAACTGGGGAAATTACAGGATACATAGGAAACTGGATGAGAGCAATAAATGAGTAAAAGAATCCTCTCCACATGAATGGCAGTATCACGATAGAGATTTGACATGCTGCCCACCCTCAAAAAAAACCAAGGGGATTACTTGTAAAAGAAAACAGAATGATGATTACCAAAGAGAGTTCGGTTTGTTAAGACATTTCAAGTGAAACTTTTTCAACAATGTAGGGGCCCTAATATGTTTTTTAGCTACCCACTCATTTTGTGAGGTGGGTAAGTGTTTCTAGGAGACTAGGTATTGAGTGGAACCACCGTGGGTGTGGGAGTCAAGGATTTCTTTGATTTCAAAGTGTTCTTCTCCTTCGACCATAATAGGAAAGGAGGAGCTTCTGCTTGGGTCTCAAAGGGAATGTGATTTCAGGTTTCAAGAGGCTGCAGTGAAAAACTGGGTGGACCTGCCTTAGTGTCTCGGAGAGTAGTAATTCTACTTTTACTGGGTTGATGATTCTAGTGATTGGGAAAGATCCTGTGAATATGGGTCCCAATTTCTTTGAGGATTATAAGTAGGAATTGTAGGAATTTTGTGGACAGGTAAACCTTATCACCTATTTTAAATCCTCCTTTTTTCAGCTTGGGCTTTAAAAGTGGCACTAGCCTCCTTCAGGGCTAGTCTCACTACTGGTTTTGTAGTTATTGTATCCATTCCTTAAAGGGAGGGTATGATTGGTTCTTCTACTTGTAGTTCTGGCATTGGGATGAAGGCTTGGCCAGTGGCAATTCGAAATGGGGTGAACCCAATGCTAGAAAGTTATTATAGACAACTTCTGCAAAAGGCAGAGGGTCGGTCTAGTTATCTTGTTGATAACGCATCTTTTTTTTAAAGTTTTTATTGGTTTTTAAAAACAAACATAAACAAACAAAACATAAAAACATCAAATCATCTTCCATATGTATACATACAGTGTGCCGGTTAGTTTACAAATTGTTTTGTGCTTCCATTTCGTAGTCTTCAATTACAATTACATTGCATATAATCTTGTATTTTCAATCAAAAATTAAATACCTTAGTATCATTATTAATCAATCATTTGACTATTCTTTTATTCATTCATGCTTTACAAGATAATCATAATTTACTTAGTTTGTTTTATAACAGTTCATATTATCATCCCAAATCTATCCTAAAATCATTTTGTAGATATAATAAGAAAGAAGTACATCTTTATATATTTATTATTTTCTAAAAGTCTACATATTTCATTACTGTATTTTATTGATAGAATAGATCCCAAATTTTATAAAATTGTTTATCCTCTTGTTCTCTAATTTCAAATGTCAATCTACTCATTTCAGCACATTCCAATATTTTCTTAATGATTTCCTTCTGTGATGGTATTTTCTCATTTTTCCAGTTTTTAGCAAATACAATCCTAGCCGCTGTTAACCCCAACAACAAATCATGTCCTTCTAATGGCAACAATCTAGTATTTCTTAATGTTATCCATTCCTTAGCCCACATCAAGTTTGTAGCTTGGTAGTACAACTCCCAATTAGGCAAACCAAATCCTCCTCTAATTCTAGCATCTTGCAAGAGTTTTAACTTTATTCTCGCTTTCTTACCTTGCCATATATATTTCAGTACAATTTTATTTAAATCTTCAAAGAAATCTTTTCCAAGCCTAATTGGAATTGTTTGAAACAAATATAAAATTCTGGGTAATATATTCATCTTGATTGTTGAAATTCTCCCTATTAGTGACAGTTGTAAATTTTCCCATTTCGCCAGATCTAGCGCTATCTGCTGTATAAGTTTGATATAATTATTCTCTTTTAGTGTACTACATCTTGCTGTCAAATATATCCCCAAGTACTTGATCTTATTTGTGACCTGAATTTTCAATAGGTCTGCCAGTTCTTCCTTTTGTCTTAATAGCATATTCTTTGTCAAGATCTTTGTCTTATCTTTATTTATTTTCAAACCAGCCACCTTTCCATATGTCTCTATCTTTTCTATCAATTTTGGTGCTGTTTCTAGAGGGTCTTCTAAGATGAAAACCAGATCATCCACAAATGCTTGCAGCTTAAATTCTTCCTTTTTGATTTTCATTCCTTTTATATTCTTTTAATCTCTAATATTTCTGTTTAGCACTTCCAAAGTTAACACAAACAACAGAGGTGATAATGGACACCCTTGTCTTGTTCCTTTTCTTATATTAATAGAGTCTGTCAGTTCTCCCTCTATCATTACCTTTGCCGTTTGCTAATAGTATATAGCTTCTATTGCTTGAATAAACTTTCTAGCAAAGCCCATCTGTTCCAGCAGTAACAACATGAATCGCCAATTCACATTATCAAATGCCTTCTGTGCATCTAGAAATATCAAGGCCATTTGTTTTTCAGGATGTGCCTCGTAGTATTCCAAGGTGTCCAAGATTACTCTCATATTGTCTTTAATTTGTCTCTTTGGCAGAAATCCATTTTGGTCAGGATGGATAAAATTATTTAAATATTTTTAAGTCTTTCTGCCAATATTGAAGCAAAGATTTTATAATCTGCATTTAGAAGAGAAATAAGTCTATAGTTCTTAATTTGTAATGGATTGGCCTCCTCTTTTGGAATAAGTGTAATATAGGCTTCTGACCATGATTTAGGTATCTTCTTCTTTAACATAACTTCATTCATAACTTCTAGCAATGGAAGATTCAACGATTCTTGTAATGTTTTGTAAAATTCTGCCAGAAGTCCATCTGGGCCTGGTGCCTTTCCATTATTTTGCTTCTTGAGTGCTTTAGTTAACTCCATCGTCTTATATTGCTTTCTAACATTGTTTCAATCTCTTTAGGTATCTGAGGTAAATTAGCATTCTGTAAGTACTGTTTAACTCTTTCCTCATCAATATTCTCTTGCATATATAATTTCCCATAGAAGTCTTGAATCATTTCCTTCTTCTCTTTACTACCATAACAAACTTGGCCTTGGTCATCTGTTAATTGCAATATTTTCCTTGATTCTTTCTCCTTTTTCAATTTGTATGCTAACCATCTACCTGGTTTGTTTGTGTCTTCAAAGTAGTTCTGTTTAGCACCTCTAATTTTCTGTGCTAATTCTTCTTTTTCTATTTGACCCATTTTATGTTTAACTATATCCATTTTTAACTTGATGTCCTTTTTCTCTGGCATTTTCTGTAGCTCTTTTTCAAGTCTTTTATACTCATCCTCTAAGGCCTTAGAGGCTAGTCTTTTCATAGTATTCCTTTTCCTTGTATAGTCTATTATCAAGCCTCTACCATATGCCTTCATTGTATCCCATACATTCTGAATTGATGTATCTTCTTTTTTGTTTTCTCTAGAGAAAAAAGGCAATTCTTTCTCCATCCACTGTGTGAAGTCTTAATAAATAAGTTAGTTAATAAAGCATCTTAAATATTGTTCCAGAACCAAGATCAGTCTCTCTGTTGAACTCTTAGTTTGAGGATTATGACTAGAACTTTGGCCCTGGTCAGTTCCAAGAAGGTCCAAAAAGGCCTTCCAAAACTTTGAAGTGAATTGGACCCACTGATCAGATATTATCTTTTGTAGGGCTCCATGTAGCCGATAGATATGATGCAGGAACAGTTTGGTTAGTGCCCTAGCAGTGGGGATTTTTTGGCAGGGAATGAAGTGGACCTGCTTGGAGAAAAGGTCTGTTGCAACCCAGATAACAGTATTCCTCCCACTTCAGGTAACTCTACAATAAAATCCATAGAGATTGGATGCTGAAGGCTCAGCTACTGTCTGTAAAAGAACGGGTTTTTTTCCTTCTCCTCTTTGCTGCTGCACAGACAGGGCAACTGGCTACATAGCTTTCAATGTCTTTCTTAAGAGATGGCCGCCAGAATTCCCTTTCGATAAGGTGTAGGGTTTTCATGAAACCAAGGTGACCAGCCAGTTTGGAGTCGTGGCATGAGAGGAATTCTCTGAGTAGCTGGAACGTA
The DNA here is from genome assembly GCF_900518735.1 of Pseudonaja textilis. The sequence continues at coordinate 14,680,413 of NW_020769327.1, forward strand.
TAATTTTCCTCCCACCCAAGCTAAGTCATCTTTAATTAAGTAAGTGTTTTTATGGCTAGGAACCAGTCATCAGTTTTTAAATGCCTGAGTGGTAGCATTGTCCGTTAGTGGTTCTTGTTTAGCTTGCACCCTGGTTATCACTTTGGTTGCCAGTTGAGAGGCTGGGACCAGGGCTTTGATCATTTCAGGTTTCCCACTATTAAACTGAGACTTTCTGGATAGTACGTCTGCTAAAAGTCCCCCCCCCCCCCCCCGGGAAGTATTTTGGTTGAAATTGAAATGTTTGAAGTTACTGAGCCCAGCCAACTTGTTTGGGGGAGAGTTTCTGTGGGGTTTTTAGGTCATCTAGGTTTTTATGATCAGTCCAGACTTTGAAAGAGATTTTATTCCCCTCTAGGAAATGCCTCCAAGTTAGGAGAGGCCACTGTATTGCAAAAGCCTCCTTCTCCCAGATAGCCCAGATAGTTTTTTTAGATGTGTTTGCACAGGGATGCAGTTGGCTCTGCTGGTCTTCTTGGAGTAGGATGGTTCCGACTGCTACATCATTGGCATCTGCCTGTATGATGAATGGCTGTTCTGGATCTGGGTGTTTTAGGACTGGTTCGGCTGAGAACAATTGTTTCAGTCTATCAAATGCTACTTGGCATTCCATGGTCCAGTTGATGGGCTGCTTTGGTTTTGGTTTGTGCAAACGCTGGGATAAATTGTTGGTAAAAGTTTGCAAACCCCAGGAAGCTTTATAGTTATTTGTAGGGGTGGTGGGTGAGGTGGAGCAGTGGAGCCCATAAACTGCGTTGCACTTTCCCTGGGTCCATGTCCATGCTCTCGTGGGAGATCCTATATCCCAGGTAGTCAATTCTACCTTTGTGGAATTCACATTTATCAGAGGCATCTTGGGTAAAGAGTAGGAACGTCCAGGCCAATTGCCTAATAGCAAGATTCCATGCAGAAAATCCTGGGGGGACAGGGGTGGTGGAGGGAGTTCGCAACCCTAAATTCTACATCTGCACTCAGTTTGTTTTTGCTTTATACAGGTCACCTTCAAGAAGTGAGAGGAACCGAATGTCAACTCATAAAATGTTCCTATGCCTTTTCTAGTAGTTGCCATAAAGAGAAGAGGTGGGCGGGGGGGAGTGAAAGCCAAAGATGGTGTGGACGGACTGGGGGAGATACTTTTAAATCTGAATAGGATATAAAACTGTATTTATTAAGGACAATTGCATTCTAGTGTAATGTATAAGAGAGCATGGAATCCTTAATTGAAAGCTTTTAATGAGTTGTGGAAAAATGTATATTTCCATTACTGGCATGAACTGCTGTAAACATCTGTACATCTGATCTCAAAAAGAGGAGACTAAAAAGCTTGCTTCAGTTAGTGTAGCTTGACAGAGTGAATTATTAAATTGAAATAGCTATTAGAGTTGCAAATACTTGAGGATAGCATGGAGAAGAAAATCATTTTGAGATAGCCAATCCATTTACTTCTTCGCCTGCAAGATTTTAAGAATGACTGAAAACAGGGCTAAGTTTTGTTACTTTAACTTTTATTATTTTTTATAAATAAGATAGAAAACTTTTATTTTCCTAAAATAACCTTGAGGTGAAGTGTGTTGGGCTGGAAGAGAGAGTAACTGGCCCAAAGCCACCAAGCCATTTTTCATGACAAAGGCAGGATTAGAACATACAATCTCAGGTTATGTAGCCTGGTGCCTTTGCCACCAGACCAAATTTGGAACTTTGGAGACGCCTGCCCTAGACCGAACTGAATGAGATTTTGAATGGGTTGAATTAGCTTTTCAGCCAATGTATCTCCTGGATTTCTTACAACACAGACTTCTACCTTCTCCTATGACAATCCTGATTTTGAATGAGGTCGATAGGAAAGGGGTGGGAGCCCAGATCCTCTCTTTCCTAAACACCCTGAAGTGGCTGATAGTTGGAATAGGGAAAGCAATATGGATAACCCTCTCAATTGTCTTGCTAGCCAACCTAGAGCTGATGCCAATTATTTTTGGGAGAGCAGGAAAAAACTTCCCCCATGTCCTTCCTTGATCTGGGCATTGTTTCTGCAACCATAACTGCCAGTAGCAAATGCTCTGTTCTTCATGGGTAAAACAAAATCAAATAAATACAATTCAAGTTGGCTTGCCAAAGGGACTTGGCACCATGACAATGAGTTCAAGAGCTCTAGATGCTGTCCATGAGCCTCAGATTGCCTATTTATACTTTCAAAACTCTCCAGTTTGTTGGATGTCAATCCTAATTAAAAAGTTGCAATTACACATTTTGTTTCCATAAATTGTTTTCAGGAAGATTCTCAAAATCTTTCATTAAATTGCTCCTGCAAAGGAAGCTCCATGGCCACAATTCACCCTATCAGATTGGCTTTCTAAAACCAGGTGATTTTATTTTTCTGGCCTATGGTGACACCATCATGTCAGATACAGCCTTATTCACCTTATTGTGTTCACTATGTGATTTGCAGCATCTTAGTTTTTCTTTTAAAGTGAAAAGTATTCCACGACATATGTTGACCACAGCTGAAATTGGTGGATATTCTTTATTTATTAAACAAATTTATATAGCCACCCAGGCGACTCAGGATGGTTGACAACAATCGAAGGACTCCTGGAGTTGGAGTGGGGGATATTGTTGAACAGTGGAATTGTTTTGGGAGGAGGCAAGAAGAAAATATTCGCTCTCCCTCCCTCTCTCCCTCCCTCTCTGTTTTATACACACACACACACACACACACATTTCCAAGTGAGCTGTTATTAACTACATGTTTTGTGCTAACAAAACCTCAAAGTAGAACATCAAAGTAGCTCTCAGCAGCAGATTTTCAGTTCATAAAAAATCTGGAATCTTAAAATTATGGTTCCCATAGCAACTGCAAAATAGCAATTATCTTCATTTTGTCCATTTCTTTAGCAGAAAGTTGTATTGATTGCCTAAATTTATAGCTCACCTCCCTCCCCCCTTTACTGAAGCTGAAATAGGCTTTTTAGAAGTTGTCTGTGTGATGACTGGAAGAGCCTGTTGACTCTCCCCTTCCATCTGTGTATCTTGCTTCGTCTTGCCTTCATGCTCAATCTTGCTTTGGCAGATAATATTCAATCTCGGTGCAAATGCTGAACCCCTTTGAAGGGTTTGTGCGCAATTTGTTTCCAATTAGATTGCGAGATTGACTCTTTGTGAGGTGCATAATCTGTGGGATAGACTGCATCAACCATCTTTCTATATATCATGAGTAATAAATATTGCTGCAATAAAATTCATTGCTTGTGACACTTCTTATTAATGCCACCATGGCTCAGCAAGGGAAGAATTTATGCAGCTCCCGGACTATCATCAGCTATGTCCATCTTGCACTTTCCAAATCCTTCTATGGTATCATTAAACAAGAAGCATTTTGTGGGACAGCACAAAGTGATGCTGGGTGTAGAGGAATACAGACTTATGGGTCCTCAGAAAACTTATAAGTTTTTTTTCTTCTCCCTCCCCTTTTTCTAGTCACAGCTCCCCTGAATCGACTGGACAGAAAGTAACTAGAAGAGGATCTGTGTCTAGGGCAACATGCTCAGATATAAAGAAAAATCTCCAGCACAGTTTTTGGGGAGGCAAACTAGTTCAGAGCTGAACCACAGGTTTCCCAGGCAGCTTTGCCACAATTTATTTCTATCTCTAAACATACAAACAAATAAAATAAAATGAAGAGACTTTAGAATATATCAGTCATAGTATTTGACACAGAGAGAAATCTAAGGTAAAGAAATACCAGGAAGTGTACAGATCGTTAAAATTTTAGAATGTATCAGAGCCATTATTTGTAATATAGTTCAATTTCTTGCTATAGTCAAAATATGTATATACAACAAACAGAGAAGCATGTAGACTGAAACAATTTAAATCAAACCCCAAACTTAAAAGAGACGCCTGAATTGCTCTCTATTTCGAAGATCTTAAATTTTGTCAAGACTTCAGACTCACTCCGTCCATCCGTCCATCCATCCATCCATCCATCCATCCATCCATCCATCCAGACTTCAGTAAGACATTTGACAAAATAGACCACAACCTATTCCTTGGTAAGATGAAAAAACAAAAACAAATAAACTGTAGGATAGAAAGCATCATCACCAGATAGATTCATAACTGCCTGACCAGCTGCATTCAATGTCCTCAATGGAGTTGCTGTACATCTATATGGAGGGAAGCATACAGTGGGGTAACTCAAGGTGCTCTTGGTACCAGCACTCTTCAACATTTTCACAAATGATTTAGACAAGGGGGTAGAAGGGGAGCTTGTCAAATTTGCAAATGACATCAAGCTTGGGGAGGGGGGCGGAAATAGCCAATATTTTGGAAGATAACTTCAAGCTTCAGAAGGATCTTGACAGACTTAAATGTGGGCCCTATCCATCAAGATACCCTTGAGTGGTGTGAAAAGTAAGGTTTTACCTTAAGGCAAGAAAAACCTAATTTATAGGTAGAGAATAGGAGGCTCAACAGCATTAACTGTGAGAAGGATCTAGGTGTCCTAGTGGAACACCACTTAAGCATGAGTCAGCAGCCTGCTGCAATTGCCAAACAAATCAATGCAGTCCTAGGCTGCATCAACAGAGGGATAGTATCAAGATCAAAAGAAGTGATAGTACCACTCTATACTGCACTAATGAGGCCACATTTGGAATATTGAATCCATTTCTGGTCACCATGTTACAAAAAAAAGATACTGAGCACCTAGAAAGAGTGCAGAGAAGAGCAACAAAGAAGATTACGGGATGATCTTGAGACTAAACCATACAATAATCAATTATGGGAATTTAATATGCCTAACTTTTAATATGACAAACAGGTGAGGGATGTGGGCAGTGGTGGGATTCTTTTCTGCCTTCTGCACAGAGGTGGATTTGAAGCTGTACAATGCGGATAGATAACTCAACAAGACGTCCATAACAAATTACATTTATTGGTTCATCAGGTATCCTCATAACTCACGTTTGTGATGAAGTTCTTCTTAAATGACCAATCCTTTGTATATCTGCCTTGTAGTAAAAGATGGTTATCTCCTAACCCATCTCGTAGTGATAGAAAGAAGCTGCCATGAGTTAGAGAGTTCAGGCAAAAGTGAGGAAAACCTCCCCCAACCCTTTGAGGGTCAATTTAGTGACCAACCAGGATTACAGATGTGGCCACGTGACATAAACTACATTTCCAAGGATACCTTTAACTACATTTACCATGATGCATTCCCTTAAGGGGACAGCTCGTAATTCCTAAGTAACTATCCAATTCCCATAGACTGGCTGGGACAGCACAGATTCAAATATTTTTACCTCCAGTTTGGTGGGTGTGGCTTGGTGGGCGCTCTTTGCATGCACTTTGCGCAGGCGCAGAGATGTTAGCTCAGGTGCAGTGGCGTTCTAAGGTCCTGCAAGCCTGCACTTTCCCAGTCACTTCAGCTGCTGCCGCGCGGCACTCTGCTGTGCCGCACAAAGCCGCTGCACTTCAAATTCAGAGGATATGGGAGTCCAGGCAGGCAGGTGGGCCCAACAGCAGAGTGGTAGAGAGAACCAGTTTGGACTCTGCTGCTCATCGCAGCTACTGGCTCAGCTGAACCGGGCCAAACCAGTAGAATGTCACCACTGGATGTGAGTATGTCTAGTCTATCGAGGAAAAGGATTAGGGGGAACCTGATACCTGTCTTCCAGTACTTGAGAGGCTGTCACAAAGAAGAAGGGAAGGGATTGACTTATTCAACAAGGCACCAGAAGGCAGGACAAAATGTAATGGGTGGTGATCCAACCTAGAACTGAAGAGAGATTTCCTGACAATGGGAACAGTTAATTAATGGAACCCTTAATGGAACAGTTTGCCTCCTGGACTCCTGGGTGCTCTATCACTGAAGGCTTTCAAGAAGAGACTGGTCAGCCATTTGACTGGGATAGTATAAGTCTCCTGCCTTGAGCAGTGGGTAGGACAAGGAGGGCTCCAAGGTCTCTTCCAGCCCTAGGATTCAATGGTTATAAATTGTACCAGTGGAATTAAGGAAGCCTGAGAATAATGAGAATCTTTATAATATGAACTTTAAGAACCTCAGATAATCTCATGCAGAAGCAAGTCAAGATTGTTTTGACCCCAGAGGATAGGAATAGATTCAAGTTACAGAAAGGCAGAATCTGAACAAATATTACAGAAACCTAACAGCAGTCTGAAAGTGGAATCTATTAACTAAAGAAATGGTGGAGTCCCCTTTACTGGGCATATCCACAGAGAGGTTAGACCAGTGCAGCCTCTTCTAAAGATTCTGCTGTTGATTCTTGCATTGAATGACAGATCAGACTTCGTGACCTAAAATGGCCCCTTTCTATAGCTGTGGTTTTCCTTGCAGCCCTTGAAGCCAGTAAAAGAAAATCCGTTTAAAACAATTCTCAGGTGGATTCACTGGAGAAGAGAGGCAGCACAGGTCTTCTTTGTGGTTTGTGGGGTTTCCCCTTGGCTAAGAAGAGAGGCTAGACTAGATTCATCTCTAGGTACTTTTTTTTAAATAATGTGCCCTCCATTTAGTTCGTCTCTCTGAAGTTGTGATTTATCAGCACCCATCAGCTGTAGGAAATGCTGAAGGGGAAACAGGCAGATCTTTGGCAGGCTTTGAAGGGGTGCTTTCAGATGGTGTTGGGGGTAGGAAGCACACCCTCACTCCAATTTCAGCCACAGTGATGCGCTTGTCATGTTCCTGAAAACCGCTCTCTGCTCACTCTTTCCTAAAGCGCAATTGTCTCACAGTTTCCAACCTATCTGGGTATGTGGAGTGTCTTGGGGCTCCTTGCCAGGAGGGTCTCACTGCCTCTTTGTGTCAAGCACTCCTAGATCAGGGGAAAGACTCTTCTGGGGGGGAAAGCCCACCCACCCACCTGCCTGACTCTCTGAAAGAGCATGAATACTTTACAACCCCCACCCCCACTCCCCCACCTTACACACAGTGGCTTGTTCATCTTTAAATGGAATTAGTGTTGCAAACTGTCTCAATTGGTTTAACATTCATTCCGTAGTCAAGCTTCTCAAAGGTGGTGGCAACTGATGCAAATTGCTTCTGACAGTTTTCATTAAAAATTAAGTAGGGTACAGTTCAAAAGGAATTACATTAAGTTTTTTTTTTAATCTTGTGTAAATTAAAGGAACAATGAATATAGCTGGTAGATTTGCAAAGCTGTGATTTTTTAAATGCACTCTAGGAAATATGTGTTCCTGTTGGGAACTCACTCACACACTCAGTTGCACAGAGAGAACAACAACATGCACAGCAAAACAAAATCCTTCAGAGATTATGAGTGTTCTTTTTCTTTTTTCTCAATCCAGCTGTTTTATTGTCTGTCTTTCCTTTCAGCGATGGCTGCCCCTTAAAAACACATCCCAGATATTTTATCTGCAGGCTAAACATAACCAGTTCCTTTAATCTTTGCTCACAGGGTTTTATTTTCAGATCAAAGTGCTAATTTGTCTGAGTAAGAAGTTTCTTTTCTTTTTTGAAATGGTAAGTTTGCATGCTTCAACTACATCTTTTCAATAAGTTGTTTGGGTTCTCTGAGACATTATGCATGAAGGGAAGTTGCATTATCAGAGTTTGTCTTTTGATGAGAAATGCAGGAAATGTTATTTTTGACTAACATGTTCTAAAGCCTAAAAAAATATGGGAGACTAGCTGTAAATGACAGACTGCTGGCCTAAAGTGCATTGTCTCTCATATGGACTGGTCAAGATACGTGTCAGCGTACACATATGTGTAAGCTGACAATATATTTGAATGAAACATTATTCAAACACATCTTAATTAGTCCATATGAGGTCATCAGCCTATCATTTAGTCAGTAGAGCTTCTAATGGAATGGGACAGTTTGCCATGGCCAACTTGCCACCAGACAACTCACTGTGGGACAATTTAACCATTTAATTTAATTATTCAAAATAAAAAAAAGTATTTTAATTTTTGTCATTTACATTTCATTCTGTCCCTCTTTTTGCATCCTTTCTTTAATGATGCTATTCCACCATTTGTTTGATAGTTGTGTAACTCTTGTCCTGCAGCAAGTTGTCCATTGGCGAGTTGACCGTGGTGAATTGTCATAGATCAGGAGTGTCAAGCTTGATTTAATTGAGGGCTGGATTGGCATTGTAATTGTCCCCCAGGGTCTGGGGGGAGGGTGTGGTTAGGGCAGTTGACTGGGCATGGCCCGGGGGCATGGCCAGTTTGACATCACTCGTGTGGCTGGTGCCTGTGGGGACTGGATGGGGTTGAGGAGGGAATCCAGGGGTCTCCATTGGGTGGGGTGGGCACAGGAGGCACATATCATGGGATAAGGGGAGGCAAGGCAAGGGACAGGCAGGTACAGGCAGAAACCATTGGCCACCACACACTTACTACCCTTTGTGTTCTGGGGTGTGTGTGTGATTTCCAGGTGTAGCCACAGCCTGCTGGCCCCTTAGCTGGTGCACGTTGCAGGTCCGGAGCCTGCTGCCATCACTGAGCTGGCTGTCCATGCGGACTGCTGGACACGCTTACTCTATCCCACTGTCTATTTTGCCTTGCAGCTGGAGAGCAGGTCATCTCCTCAGCCCCCTTGTGGGGGGCTTGGCCTGCATATGGAGCACGTTCCCCTCACACACCCAATGCATCTTGGCCCCGCCAACTGGTATGTTCAAGAGAGAAGGAATGCACCAGTCTTTGAGCTCTCCCATCTCCAGCACCAATCAAGCATAAAGCAGCAATTAATACTGTCCGGAGCCTTCTGTGTGCACACATGCCTGCCAGGATGCTGTGGGCTGGGCTAAAGTAATGCAGGCTGGCCTCTTACTATTTCCAAGATGACTGCACAGGCTGGATCTGGCCCATGGGCCTTGAGTTTGACATGCAATGGAACCCATTGTGTATGGAGATGAAAATTTTGAAGAAGGTACCTTATTGAAAGACTTGCCCATTATAGACAGAGATGGGATGATTGATGCAACGAGACCCATGAGACACATCTCTCTCTCTCTCTCTCTCTCTCTCTCTCCCTCCCACCCTCCCTCCCTCCCTCCCTCCATCCATCCATCCATCTCTATCTATCTATCTCTCTATCTATCTATCTATCTATCTATCTATCTATCTATCTATCATCTATCTATTTGACTGCCCATCTTATCACAAGGTAAACTCTAGGCAGTTTACAATATTAAAACAATGAAAAATCTGGGATAAAAGTCATAGTCTTTTATGTTTGTATTATTCATACTGTGAGAAATAAACAGGATGTGCTTGAACTCTTATTAGAGAAAAATAAATAGGATTTCATAAATATAAATGATCAACAGAAAGAAGCTGGTGAGAATGTAGAAAGCCTTTGAGAATGCACGAAGCATTAATAAAAGCAGTTTTGTCTATTAATTCCTACACAAGGAATGAGCGGGATGATGTCTTACGAAAAGCAAATTGCAGATCTCAGAGTCACAAAGTAGCAGTGATTGCCCTATTTACCCCAACATCTGCTGGAAGACAAATCTGGCTAAACATGGCCCTTCCAGAAAATAATGGATTTGTCTTACTATTAATTTTCCACTTCAGAGGGTAGAAAAAAGAGCAAGGAAAATCTTTCCATCTTTGACTTGGTAATACCAGGAATTTACTCAAGGAACTGGAAATAGTAAGACTATCAGGGAGAGGTGCACTTGCAATGGTCTTAAGGAAAATTACAACTTAGTCAAATGCTTAGGACTTCAATAAAGTAGATTTTTAAAAACTTGAATATATGATAAGAAAGGAGGAGGAGGAGGAGGAGGAGGAGAAGGAGAGACACATGATAACCATACTATTTCTTTATAGAGTAACATTATATAAAGAACAGATGCAAAAGCAATAAACCAAAGAAATAAAACATGGCATTTGAAAAAAGAGGAAATTGTAGCTAAATTTGGTTTATATAAACATTATTCACTCTTATCTTGCAAATCCCTACTTCCAGTGGTGGGATTCAAATAATTTAACAACCGGTTCTCTGCCCTAAAGATTTCTTCCAACAACCAGTTCACCAAACTGCTCAGATAGTTAATAACCGGCTCTCCTGATGTGATGCGAACTCACTGAATCCCACCACTGCCTGCTTCCACTATGTCTATACAGTTATTTTTTTATTTTTATTTTTATTTTTGAGAACTTCATTAACTCCATCTGTCTTCCTTTATCTTCTTCTTCCTTTTGATCTTTTATAGTATCATGCCCCTGGTGACTCTGAGGGAAAGGAGGAACAGCCGACAGGGAGTGGAAGTGTGGCTCCAGAGGTTGTGGAAGAGGCTGGAGAAGGCAGAGGCTGGCTGGGCAGTCAGAGGAAGACACAGGCCCATCCCCTCTCCATCCTAGGGCATGCAGGAAGGATAAGATAAGGGAGAGATGTGGTCTACTTGGGAGGAGAGGGCCTTGATCCTCTTCATGGGCTGTAGCTGTGACAACTGAATAAGAGGACGGACATGCTATGGGCGAGTGCTGGAAACAAAGTGTGTGTTATATTGGGCTGAAATTATCTTGACTGGCATCCTTCCAACAGATGGTGCCATGTTATCTCCTTGAATCTGGTAATTACTTATCCTGGTCCGTTGTGGAAGTTTCGTCATTGTAGTTTGTTTGGTTTTTTATTTCACCTTTATCTGCTCATTAAGTTCGGACTGTATTGCTTTCTTTTGAAGACTATTTTTGAGTATGTTTTATCTCCAACTGAGAATTATTGAACAGTGGGGCCAAGTTGGAGGCATTAAAGGACATTTATTTACGTTTTGGATTTTGTTATGTTTGTGTCACATCACATATTATGGGCCATCACATATATATTTCTTTTGCAGTCTGATGTTCATTTAGTCTCTCTATAGGACCAATGTCACTACTTACCTTTTAATTCAATTCACATTCACTCCCCTCCTTCTTGACCCTATTTCTTCATCAGTAATTACACTTCTTAAATAACTTCCTTCCTAATTCAATTTGATTTTATGTTTCTACTGATGTACCCAACTCCCAGTTCCATAGACAGACAGAGACATACTCAAAATACTAGCTTCTGATAAATAGAACAGTCCTCCAAGACTCAAGTTCTAGGCAGACCAGTGCCAAGTGTGGACTTACATTAAGAAAACCTACTCACGAATCTGTGAATGCCTGCCACTCTACAAAGTTAAGAGGGCCAAGGACCTACTCTGGAAGTCAGTGACAGAAGTGGCCATCAAAGTATGGCATATACCAAGGTGATGTGCTGTTTCTGTTGCTGTTCCGCAGAGGCTTAAACTCTCTCAGCCAAATAATGACAAGGACTGGCTATGGATTCAAGTGCAAAAGTAGAATTGCCATTCTGGCATCTACCTGGATGTAGAAGTTGTATGTTAAGAGTGAACAAGACATTGACTTGCTGATCCACCTACAGTGAAGACACTGGGATGTCATTTGAATTGGAGAAGTATGGCCAGCTAATAGTAAGAAGAGGGAGAGTAGTTAAGACTGATGGAGTGAAACTTCTACTGGGCCACATAGCAAATGTACAGATCATCTACCATTACTTTCTATCCCACAATCAAATAGGAACCTCAATGAGGGGGCAATGAAGACAGCTACACCCAAGAACCAACAAAGGATAACAGAGGTCCTGAAGAGTCAGTTCAAAGAGAAGACAAGATCCATGTCATCCACAAATATGCCCTGCCAATCATTGGATATCTTGTCAGTACAGGGAACTGATGAAAAGAGGATATGGAGGCTGCTGATGTGAAGCTCCTCACAAAAGTACAGAGGTTTCCATCCCAAGTCAAATATCCAGAGACCACACAACAGCCAGAAATAGGGTGGATTGGGGGGAGGGGGTGTTCAAAGCCACTGTCCTGGAAGAAACCCAGAGCATCCTAGAAGCATATCACTAAGATGGCACCCGAAGATGAGCTGCTGAGAGGATACTTGAGGCAGCAGCAAAGGTGGGAAGAAGTTCAAGCAGAGGAAGGACCATGGCAAGACAAGACCCTGCGTGGAATGTACCATCAGCAGATGGCTGAAATGGGAGACACTGCCGAATCCTGCCAGTGGCTGGAAAGGATTGGACTAAAAGACAGCACTGATCATAGCAGTACACTCAGGCACTATGCATCCCATAAGTAGGGATCTCCCACAATAGACAGGACGCGAAGTGCAGACTGTGCGGAGAGGTCTCTGAGACAGTCTAACACATAGTTTCAGGGTATAAGATGCAGGCAGGAACTCCATACACTGAATGGCACAACCAAATAGCTGGCATTGTGTATAGGAACATCTTTGCAGGGTATGGGCCCGAAGATCAAATGGGAGACTCCACAGAAGGTCATAGAGAGTAAGAGGACCAAGATCCTGTGGGACTTCCACATCCAGACAGATAGGCAATTCCAGGCATTGTAGTAATAGACAACAAAGCAGAAGATAACAAATGTAGTGGTGCCAAGTGATAGGCATTCCAGGGCCTGAAGGAGGAGTTAGAGAGGATGGAAAGTCAAGGTCAAAGTGGCCTCAGTGGTAGTAGGAGGATTTGAGTAGGGGCACTTGAGACGATGACTCCTAAGCCAGGAAGGTGACTCCAACAGATGTCAGGAATGACATTAGAGTGCTCTGTCCAGAAGATGGCAGGATTAAGGAACCGATGAGAATGCTCAAGCTCCCTCTGGAAGAAGACCTGAGAATGAGGGAAACACAGACCACCCATAGGAGTGAAAAAGAAATCTCTCTCTCTCTCTCTCTCTCTCTCTCTCACTCTTGCTCTCTCTAATCTCCTTTTATTTTATCATTGCACAAAGCATCTTTTTTTCATAGTTCCCATTATTAGGGTAATTTTATACACTTTTGTTGTGCTGTAACATAATTCTTTTCACTCTGCTCCAAGCAACTTCACATCCTTTTTTCTTACCTCTTGTCTGCATTCATTTTACTGAGAGAGTAATCAATTTTCTAATCCTAGCATATAAAGAAGCTACAATACATTCTCATTTCCTTCTAATTTCTTTAATTATCTCCTTTATTTCCATGTCCATGTTCCCTAAGGTCCACTCTTGACACTACAAAAAAAAAACCCTCTGTGTCTGTCACAGTTTCCCCCCCCCCCAAACTGTAGATAATTCGGTTGACCCAGCCTCAATGAAGAGACAAAGCATTGCAAACACAGGCAGTTGGATGGTGTTTTGTACTTCCCTACAGTGACGGTGGGAAACTTTTATTTTACAACAGAATAAAAGCTCACTGCCAAAAGAAGGAACTATGTTCTTCAATGTCCAATATCTTTCTATTCTACCTGTTCTGTTCTAAAAAGAAAAAAAACTTGTTGATTGCCAAGTGTGTTTCTATTGCCTTAATTCCAGTGTATCTCTGTGGCCATTCTCTACAGCAGTGGTCGCCAACTAGTGGGCCGTGGCCCACTTGTGGTCCACGAGAAAATTTTGGTGGTCCACAGAGAAATGTCACCCCCAGAGCACCCTCCCAAAGCAATTAATCCAGGCTGTGGGGGAACACAAGGCTGCATTGCCCACATGACCTGCGGGAATACAAGGCTTGTGTCGCTTGCATTGTGAACAACACAAGGTAGTGAGGGCAGGGGGGAAAGGGCAGAGCGGGGAATTTGCCTGGCCGCTGGGTTGCTTCTTCCACTTCTTTCTTCTTCTGCTTTTGGCTGCATGCAAGGAAAGCAGCAAAAGTCTTTCTTTCTCTCCCCCAAACTCCACCAGAAATGAGTCTTTGGGACCCTGCAAGGCCTCCTGCTCCAAGAGGCTGCACCGGCAAAGACTCATTTCTGGCGGAATTTGGGGGGAGAAAAAGAAAGACTTCTGCTGCTTCCATTGAATGAAGCCTGAGAACGGAGCTCAAAAGCAGGCTGGAAATGTGGCTGCCTTGGAGGGGGTGGGGTGTGTGAGGGATCTGTGTGTGTGTGTGTGTGTGTGTGTGAGAGAGAGAGAGAGAGAGAGAGAGAGTGAGAGAGAGAGAGAGAGAGAGAGAGAGAGAACATCACCAGCCCTCTGAGGTTAGATCAGATCTCTCCCTCTCCCTCCCACCAACATCGGCAAGCCACGTCAGTCAAAATTCACATTAGTGCTCTGTGGGATTTAAAATAATGAGTTTGGTGGTCCCTGAGGTCCAAAAAGTTGGCGACCCCTGCTTTATAGAGCTGCACTCTGTCATTCAGCTTTTTCTACTTCCTGTTTTCTGTTTCAAGTCAAAGCTTGGACTTTCCTTCACCTTTCCTGCTTGGAAGTTCCTTTCCAGTGATGCTTTTTGCTGCTGCTTTTCTGCTGCGTCTTTCTCAAAGCTGCTCCTTCTGGACTCCTGGACCCCAGCTCTCTGGATTCAGCCTCTGCTTCAAGAAGCCCTGGGAGTTAGTAGAGCTCTCCATCTTTTTCTCCTTTCTCCTCAGTGCATCTGCCTGGCTGGGTCATCCTGACTAGAAGGGAGAGGAAGGAAACCATCCCTCTCAAGTGTTTTGAATCTATTCAGACAGTCTGTCCTTCTGCAACAACAATAGCTCAATACCCCTCAATGCAAACCTGGAACCAAACCCTGCAATACACCCAGATGACTACTTTGCTGCCATATTTACATCAAACCACCATTACAGGTCACAAAAAACATGCACACAAAATTAGAGGTGCTTTCATGGGTTCTTCTGTTGATGCAAGATATGCCATCATCTGCCACCAACACCTGTCTGGATTCTGCAAACAATGGACAGAAGAACAATTGTCAGTGTTCCAACCAAATTCTCCATCCCAAATTCAGCACTCAAAGTCCATCCAAGTAAGAGTTTATTAGAGGAGTCATATTGGCACATCTGGGGGAAAACCCGAATCTGAATTCCCGCGTTTTCCCCTGCTACACTAAAACTCACACCCAGCCCCCTTGTGATGACCATCAAGTCACCCTCTCCCATCCACCTCCATTCTGAACTCCCACCAAGTCCAGTCAGTCCCCTCCAAACTCCAGCGACTTGACCTTGAGCTCTGGTGAAAGAATGTTGTTGTGGCTAGCCTCCCTTCTCACTACTCTCTCGTTCCTACAGCTACCCATCCTCCCTTGTGGTAGTCCCAAATCTGAATCAAGATGGATAGGAGGCTGACACCAATAAAATGTGTTTGTTATAAACATCAGACCCCTTGTTTGATTCATGTTATCTAGCTGTTTCAGACTTAAGCCTCATCCCCTTTTGCCCTTGCGTACCTTCACTAAGGTCATTATCCTTGCCCTATGCACCTCCTCCCCCATTAACCTTAGCCTCCCCCTCCCCATGTATGCCCAGAAAATGCAGGTTATGGGAATCAGCTGTAGAGTCACTGCTCTCCACCTGAGCTGGCAACTCTACAGGATCACTAGAGAAGTCCTGAAAAACAAACGTATCATGAGCAGGTACCTCCTACTCATTATCTCCTTCCTCCTGTTCTGTTGATTATTTCACCCTCCTTTTCTGGCTCTTCTTGCAACCCACCCAACAATCTTGAAGCCTCAAAATAGATGGAGCTGGGGAAATTGCTCCTTCTCCCCACTGGGTCCCTGTCTGTACCATGACCCACTTCACTCTGGAAAATCCCAGCCCATTCCAATTAGGTCTCTTGTAATGATGGCCGTTCATGAGAACGAGGTTTACCTGGACATCATAGATGACACTGGGTGCAGTACAGGTCAGTGGCAGTTTTGCACAATCTCTCTGACTCTGGATAGACCTTCTACTAAATCAAATATTCTAAATATTTCTCTTCTATCTGAAGCCCAGACACTTCATACTCTTCCCTCTCATCCCCCAGGATGAGGGGGACCTAGAGCTGCTCTAGTCCAGAATCTGTGGGAGCACAGTGGAGACGGCATCCTGTACAACAATGAGTTACAGAAAATAAAATTCACCTTCCCTGATGCTGGCAAGGGCAAAAATCGCAAATAAAGGGTTTATTAGCTTAACGATTAGGAAGTCACTTAATAAGCTTTGATTCTAGCTTCTAGTAGAAGGCAATGACTTTGCAGGAAGCCTCACTCAACCCCTTTCATTAATTTTACTGTCTTCTCTAGGCTGGCTTGTATGCTTCCTTGCCAGATCCAGCTGCTTCTCCTGCAGGAAGCCTGAGGCCTGAAGAACTGCCAGATTCACCAGTTCTCCAGGACAACATGCAAGGGTGATTGCCATAACTTATCTGAAACAGGCAAGATTATTGCAATGGTAGCAAATATCTATAGCTCAGGTGTAGGATGAGTGTGGAGGTTCATTCTCTGAGCTTGTGGGATGGTTTTTGAATGTTTTGTTATCAGGCTAGATAACATCTTCATCAGAATTTAGGGGATGTCAGACCTTCACCTGACATGACCTACACTTGACCCCCACAAGACCGATCACTAGACCCTCATCTGACATGACCCTCCCATCACAAGCATAAGAACACCAACATTGACATTCCCTGAATTCCGACGAAGTTGTTAACTAACCTGGTAATGAAATGTTCAGAAACCAATCCATATGTTTAGAAAACAAATCTCCACTCTCACTGGACAAATGTCCAGTCTTTGCCATCCTTCCCTTACCATCACTGGAGGAGAAATAGTGACAACTCAAGGAATTAAGATTCCCTATGGAAATAACATCAAGAGTCTGCATGACAACTCTATATCACTAAAAATACTTGAGTATCTTCAAGATGACAACATCAAGCATACTGAAGTCAAGAAGAACGTTACAATTGAATGCATCATGAGAGTGAAGAATATCATAAAGAGCAAATTCAGTGGAGGAAATACCATCAAAGCAATGAACACCTAAGTAATTCCAGTCATTAGATAACAGCTGGAATAGTGGTCTGGATTGAAGCTGAACTAAAAGCCCTGGATAAGAAGCAGAGATGGTCTTCAGCAGGTTCTGACCAGTTCTAAAGAACTGGTAGTGGAAATTTTGAGTAGTTCGGAGAACCAGCAAATACCACCTCTGACCGGCCCCACCTCTCACCTGTTCTCTGCCTCCTGAGCCCCAGCTGGGTCTTCTTTTGTTGCCCTGCACAGGAGAACAGAGCCAGAAAGCAGGTTAGTGAGGTGGGGAGAGAATGGGATTTTCCAGTAACTTTCCCCTGGAGTGGGGAGTGACTGGACATTTTACAGCAGGGGTCGCCAACCTTTTGGACCTCAGGGACCACCAAACTCATAATTTTAAATCCTGTGGACCACTAATATGAATTTTGACTGATGGTGGCTGCAGGAAAAGAGTCTGCAGGAAAATGCCCCACCCCATTTTCCTACCGATCAATCATTCTTTATTTGGAATTTCAGGATACTGTCTCCAACTCTGTTCTGGGAGCGGGGGGAGAGACTTTTGGCTTCATGCAAGGAAAGCAGCAGAAGCAGCAAAAGTCTTTCTTTCTCTCCCCCAAACTCTGCCAGAAATGAGTCTTTGCTGGTGCAGCCTCCTGCAAGGCAACGTCCCAAAGACTCATTTCTGGTGGAATTTGGGGGAGGGAAAGAAAGACTTTTGCTGCTTTCCTTGCATGCAGCCAAAAGCAGAAGAAGAAAGAAGCAGAAAGAAGCAGCCCGGTGGCCAGGCAAGGTGCATGAGGCACATGGGGCAAGTCCCCCCCCGGCCCTTTCCCTCCTCCCCTCACTACCTCATGTTGTGCACAATGCAAGCAATGCAAGCCTTGAGGTCCTACGGGCGATGTGGACAGTGCAGCCTTGTGTTCCTGTGCAGCCTGGATTAATTGCTTTGGGTGTGACTTTTCTCTGTGGACCACCAAAATTTTCTCACAGACCACCAGTGGTCCCCGGCCCACTGGTTGGCGACCACTGTTTTACAGTATCCTTCCCGTGCTATGCCCACCAAGCCACGCCCACCAAGCCATACCACACCCACCAAGCCATGCCCACAGAACCAGTAGTAAAATGTTTTGAATCCCACCACTGATAGGAAGGCCAGATAATAATGGCAATGCAATAATGCCCTTCATCCATCCACCCAACCCTGTTATTCTGTGGTCCATACAATCGTTTTGCTTGCCATGTCTCTCTTTATTTCTTCGTTTGGTCTTTATTGTAGACAAATTTGGTCTCTTTGGTGTTCAGTATGTCTTCCTGCTATAGCTTCAGTACATTTTTTTCACTGACCCTCACATATTCTTCCAATGCCCATTTTCCTTCTTTGGCTATCTGGTGTACTTGCAAACATTCTACCCATCACTTACAGTTGGGACTGCATTTCAGTCATAAATCAGTACAGTTGTACATCAAGGAACCCAGCTGACAGGTCCTCATTTTATAATATTTTTGTGGTTGTCATTAAGTGAATCGCCACCGTCATTGTGAATACACAAGTGAACACTGTGGTTTAAGTGTGAGTAGGCAGCAAAAAAATATCAGAAATCACACCACTACAGGATATTGCAACTAGTTTTAAAGGTGAACCAGTTGTCAAGGACCAAAATGCGGTCAAGTGACTCTAGTGTGTTTGTGTTTGTGTGTATGTGTCATGACATTTATGACAGCTCAGAGCCAAAGATAACACAGTGACATCCAATTGTACTCAATTTGCTTCTAGAATGTTGTCAAACTAAAGCTACAACTTTCTAAGCTCCTGATAGATCCTAGGATGTGGCTTCTCTGCCCCCACCACTCTAGTTCAGGACTGCACTCTCTCTTAATATAGGCCTCTCTGGGATATTTCTGTGTTGTCAAAACTTCTACTTGGTGCCTCTGTACCTGTGCATCTTCCTAAGTATAAGATCTTATATTTCTCACCACTGACTTGCATTTTGTTGGATAAAGCAAAGTGTTCAAGTCTGTAAAAATCCTTCTGTAGTTTATTGAGTTTATTGTCTAGAGCAAGCTGTGGTCCACGTACCCCTGGGGTGGGGCTGCGATGTTGTCACAGGGCATCCAGGAAGGCTTGAAGAAATGTTATGATTTAAATGTTGAGTTAAATCTTGGTGGTCTGTGGCCCTAGTCAGTGGCCACAAATATTTAAAGGGGACCTGTAGTAAAGAGAAGGTTCAGAACCACTGGTCTTGAATGTTGGCTATTGCCCCAGCTTCCACCCAACAAGACAAAAGTCAAGGTCAGTCCACTAATGGGAGATGATGGCAAGAAGATGATGAGCAGCAGGGAAAAATCAGAACTGCTTAATTCATTCTTTGAATCTGTCTTTACACAAAAGGAGAAAAAAACAGTCCAACCTATCAAAAGAAGTACTATAAAGGACAGAATAAGAATGCAACTCAAAATAGGCAAGAAAATAGTAGGGCAACACCAGTCTATCCTAGACAAATTCAATCACCAGGATATCCCAGAGTTCTGAAGGAACTGGCAGATATGCTCTTGGAACCATTCAAAGATACTGAAGCTCTGGGGAACTACCAGCAGTCTGGAAAAGAGCTGATGTGGTTCCCATCTTCAAAAAGGAGAGAAAATGGGAGAATACACACCAGTCAGCCTGACATCAATACCTGGGAGGATCCTGGAAAAGATAATCAAGCAACGAATCTGTGAACACCTAGAGCAAGCAAAGTTACAACTAGAATCCAATATGGATTTGTCAAAAACAGATCATGCCAGACAATCAATCAATCAATCAATACAAATAGGGCTGGAAGGGACCTTGGGGGTATCTTAGTCGAACTTCTAGCTCAAGCAAAAGACCCTATATCATTCCAGACAAATGGCTGTCTAGTCTCTTCTTAAAAACCTCCAGTGATGAAGCACCCACAACTTCTGAAGGCAAGCCCTTCCACCGGTTAATTGTTCTCACTGTTAAAAAGATTTTCCTTAATTCCAGGTTGCTTCTCTCCTTGATTATTGCATAATCTTATTATAATGCCACACAAACCTTCTGACATTCTTTGACAAACACTATATATTTTTGTCTAAAACTATGCATCTATTGACTAAAAACTACACGTCCATTAAGAACCACATGTTGAGTGGGTTGGTCAGTCAACTGTGAATCCATCCAGTATTGTCGCTGTCTGTCCCACATTGTCTTATCTTACCAAAAAGTAGGATGTGGTCTAATCTGTCACATCCTTACTGAATTCCAAGTATATTATGTCCTCAGCATTTCCCCAATCGACTAATTTAGAACTTTATCAAAGAAGGTGGTAAGATTTGTGTGGCATGATTTGTTTTTACAAACTTGCAGTGTTCATGGCTGAGTCTGGCTATGTTACTTGTTCACATGTGGGTCTGTTGAAAGGAATATTTGTCTCTGTGTTTTAAGAGTCCTGAGAGCTTCTGTCTTTGAAGTGTCTGCAGACTCCTCCTCCTCCTCAGTATTTGGTGCTTATGCGGTAAATGTTGAGGTGCAGAAATCCATTTTGAAGCTGCAGAATAGAAGAATTCTTCTTGGCAAGATTGGACCTTTGTGCCATTTGCACTTGTCTTAAAAAAAAAATCTTTTGGAAACTTTTAGAGCTGTGGTCCCTCCACAAGAGCTTCAGAGTAGATGGACAACATTACTTCCATCCCTCTCCTTTCAGGGCAGCCAGCTTGCATCTATGGCCTGCATAGTTCTCAATGTCTTCCAGGAAGAAAACAAATATGGCATATCCCTGAGAGATCACAAGACAGTTTCCTCCATTGCCATTTCCCCCCAAAGTTCCTCCTCTATCAAACTTCTCCTTCGTCTTCTCTACTTTCTTGCTCATGAAACTTACTCTCTTGGACACTGGCTATATACATTCCCTAAAGCTGACTGATAACATTCAGTTTCAGCTACTCTGATTTTCTTCTTGCAGTCTAGGTATTCCACATCTTCTTCCAGTGTACCTGATATTTGTATCCTATCTGAAGAAGTTTGCACTTCTCTGTTCAATTTCATTGTTACTTTCAGTACATTTCTTCAATCCCTCAAGATTCTTTTGAATTTTAGTCCAGTCTTCTCTAGAAGTATTTATCACACTCAATTCCGTACCATCTGAAAATTCTGTAAGTATTCATTTCACCTCTTCATACAAATAATTGATGAAAATATGAAGTAATACAAAATCCAGGTCTAACTTTTGGAGTATTCACTTAATCTCTCTTCCCATTTTTATAAGGAAGCAGTGATGTCCTCTCTTTCAGTATGATTTTCAAAGGAACTTTATATCTGTTTAAATTAGTCAATTAGTCTACATTTCATTACCTTGTTATTCAGTATTTCATAGAGTACTACTAGAGAAGTTACCCAATGAAAAGTGAAGATTAGGCTAGCAAATCTATTCTTTAGAAATGTATGTTCACTTCCAGTAATTGTCACATTTTTTCAAGATATTTATGAAGAGTCTCTTTTTCTCTCTAATGTAGAATCTTCCCACATATTATTATCAGAATGACTGATTTGTAGCCTTGCTGGATGTTTTTTTCCCTTCATAGAAGAAAAAGATATTTGTCATTTCACTGGTTCTCTGGAATTTCTCAGAGATAATGCAAAAAGAATAATACTTTTTCCATGCAGCGGCTACATTGCATCATTAGATACTGCCTATTTCTGAAACATTTAATACTAAATTTGGCAATTTTTATATTTTAGCTACCTTGGAAGTTAAACAGTCCAAAAATAAATTTAATGATGTACTGTTGAGAGTGTTTGCAGGTGGTAATCCATGTTTTTCTACAAGGTATTCGCTCAGTGGTGGGATTCAATTTTTTTTATTACTGGTTCTGTGGGCGTGGCTTGGTGGGTGTGGTGTGACTGGGTGGGCATAGCGGGGGAAGGATACTGTAAAATCTCCATTCCCTCCCCACCCTACTAACCTGCTTTCCAGCTCCGGTCTCCTATCAGGGCAACAAAAGCTGGTCAGCTAGGATTCAGGAGGCAGAGAATAGATGGAGTTGGTGGGGCCAATCAGAGGTGGGATTTGCCAGTTCTCTGAACTACTCAAAACTTCCACTACCGGTTCTCCAGAATTGGTCAGAACCAGCTGAATACCACCTTTGTATCCACTGAAAATGCCTGTTTTTAAAATATGTGAATTAATTAGGAAAGTCTACATCCTCCTCCAATTATTCTCCCTTTACAACCCTTTACTATGTTCTAGTGCTGCATCTCATTGTGTTCTGTTTAGTGGCACAGATGAGTGACAAGGATACAGATCCTGTTCTTCATCACTATTTCCTTTAACACTATTCCACTGTTTTTCTACTTCTCGTTTGTATGAAGCTTGTTGGGACCACAGAATTAAATAATTCCAGGACAGCTGGCAGAGCAGTCTAGCATGATTGCCTCATTCTGAGAAACCACCAGCAGAGCAATACTTGTTCAGTCCCGAGGGAGACTACCGGAATGGCAGTGTTAGCCCCAGATCCATGTTGATTCAGATTTGGGGCTGCCACAAGGGAGGATGGGTAGCTGTAGGAACGAGAGAGTAGTGAGAAGGGAGGATAGCCACAACAACATTCTTTCACCAGAGCTCAAGGTCAAGTCGCTGGAGTTTGGAGGGGACGGACTGGACTTGGCGGGAGTTCAGAATGGAGGTGGATGGGAGAGGGTGACTTGAGGGTCATCACAAGGGGGCTGGATGTGAGCTTTAGTGTAGCAGGGGAAAACACGGGAATTCAGATTTGGGTTTTCCCCAGATGTGCCAATATGACTAATAAATTCTTACTTGGATGGACTTTCGTCTCTGAGTGCTGAATTTGGAGTAGAGAGTTTGTTTGGAATGCTGACAGTCAGCACACCAGACTGAGTACTAGGGGCTGGAGGGAAGGCAAGTCCCACAAACAGTGAATAAGCACCCCTTGGATAATGGCCAGACAATTACCTCCAGGGTAATAGGTTATGGAACCTAGTTTACCCCTGCCGTTGGATGCATCAACAGTATCCCAGGCAGAGGTGGTATTCAGCAGGTTCTGACCAGTTCTGGAGAACCTGTAGCAGAAATTTTGAGTAGTTGGGAGAACCAGCAAATACCACCTCTGGCTGGCCCCACCCTTGTCTTTTCTCTGCCTCCCATTGAGTCCCAGCTGATTGTCTGTATCTTCTTTTGTTGCCCTGCACAGAAGAACAGAGCTGGAAAGCAGGTTAGTGGGGTGGGGAGAGAATGGAGATTTTATAGTATCCTTCCCCTGCTACGCCCACAGAACCAGTAGTAATATTTTTTGAATTCCACCACTGATCCCAGCTAAGGATGAATGAAGTAATCCTTGATTTACAACAGTTCATTTAGTGACCATTTGACATTACAAGGGCACTGACAAAAGCGACTTATGACCATTTTTCATGCTTACGACTGTTGCAGCATCCGCATAGTCATGGGATCAGAGTTCAGATTCAAATTCATCATGGTTGTAGTGTCCCTGGGTTCTGTGTTCATCACCTTTTGCGACCTTCTGACAAGCAAGTCAATGGGGAAGTCATTTAACAGCTGTGTTACCAACTTAACAACTGCAGCCATTCATTAAGTTGCTGTGGCAACAAAGGTCGTCAAACTCACTTAGCAAACATGTTGCTTAGCAATTTGGGGCTTAATTGTCATCATAAGTTGAGGACTACCTGTGATTGATCACCAAGCAAAAAGATGTGGAAATTCTCAAATTGAATTATGTGGGAATTGACATGTGGGAAGTGGCCAGGAGAGTGGCAAGTTTTCAGGAAGGGCTGCAGGTAAGATGAAGCCATACGCAAGATGAAAAACCTTCTGCCTCAAGTGGCAATCCCTCCAGTTAAAATAGAGCCCAGTGCCCTCATTCCTTAAAGGAAAATTGTTCTGCCTTTCATCCCACTTCTGGGTGATGGGCTGCCTGCCAGGTGAGAGATGTGGTTGGTGAAATGAAAGATCCTGATAGAAAAAGATGGGAAAGTATGGAAATATCAGATCGATGGTTTAGATCTAGTATAATGCAGAATGGTAGCCAAAGATTAGATACACCTGTTTCCTCCATCTCTCTCTGCTCCATGGACACTTTTCCAGAGGGAATGTCTGGTGCCTATCCATGGAGAGAATGAGGCAGACATAGAACATAAAATAATAGGGTCAGTGGGTACATTGAAGGTCTTCTAGTCCAACTCCTTGCTCAGGGCAAGAGGTCCTATTCCGTTCTGGATTTTTTTGGGCTTGATGGGATCATAGAAAGAATAACAGAATAACAAAACAGAGTAGCAGAGTTGGAAAGGACCCCAAAGGTCCTCCAGCCCAACCCTTCCCTCCCCCCCAAGCAGGAGAGCCTATACCATTTCAGACAAATGTCTGTCCAGTCTCTTCTTTAAAAACTCTGGTGAAGGAGCATCCACAACTTCTGGTGGCATGCTGTTCCGCTGAATAATTGTTCTCACTGTCAGGAAATTTCTCCTTAATTCCAGGTTGCTTCTTTCTTTGACTAGTTTCCATCCTTATTGCTTCTTGTCCTGCCTTCAGGGCTTTGGAGAATAGCTTGACTCCCTCTTCTTTGGGGCAACCCCTGAGACATTGGAACAATCATGTCACTCCCAGTCCTTCTTTTCACTAGACTAAACATCAGCAGCCAGTTGTGCCTGCCCGCCTCTCGTCGCAAGGAAACCAGAAGAGTAAGGGTTAAAATCAGCTGTAATCAAGTTTTTGAACAATCAGGTGGAAAACATCTTCATCTTCATCTTTTTCTCAGAGATGAATTGTAGATCCTCTTTTGCTCATCAACATCCCTCCTCCCCGCTTCCTACGCACTTATTGTCAGTTCGGCCCCGCCAGAGAAAGGACTGGTATTTTTATGTCAAATATGGACAATATCTGTAGATTGAGCTGCGCTATTGACAGCTTAATTCCTCCTGTTGTAGCATCTGTGCTACATTGGTAAAAAGCACCGTAATTACCCAGCTTGTTGCTGGAGAGACGGTTTTGTGTGCACCTGAAAGGGACTCCAAATGGGAGCAGCTGATGGCCCAGAACAATGCATTTCTATCAAACAGCTTTCGGAGAGGGCTGCTCTTCCCATTTGTCTTGGCGCTTAGCGCTTCCACCTGAAGTGGGCTGTGAAGCTCTAGCTTCTCCCTGAAATCAGCATTCGAAGACAGAAGGCATCTCCCTTGCTGATGTGGGGAGCTTTGGGGCAAGGTTGACTTCCCCTCAGTATGGGGCTGCCTTGCTCACCATCCATTGCTTCTTGTCCCGTCTCCAAAACACCCAAAGGCAGGACAAGAAGCAATGGACGGAAGCTAATTAAGAGAACCAGAGGTGGGATCCAGCAGGTTCTGACCAGTTCTGGAGAACTGATAGTGGAAATTTTGAGTAGTTTGGAATGCCACCTCTGACTGGCCCCGCCAACCCCATCTCTTCTCTGCCTCCCATTGAGTCCCAGCTGGTTGCCCTGCTCAAGAGAACAGAGCTGGAAAGCAGGTTAGTGGGGTGGGAGAGAATGGGGATTTTACAGTATCCTTCCCCTGCCATGCCCACCAAGCCATGCCACACCGTGCCCACAGAACCAGTAGTAAAAAATATTTGAATCCCACTGCTGGAGAGAACCAACCTAGAAATAATGAGAAATTTCCTGACAGTGAGAGCAGTTAACATGGGAGTGGATTGCCTGTAGAAGTTGTGGGTGCTCCAGCACTGGAGGCTTTTAAAAAGAGACTGGGCAGCCATTTGTTTGAAATGGCATAGAGCGGGCCCTGCCAACCTTTTGGACCCCAGGGACCACCAAACTCATAATTTTAAATCCTGCGGACCACTGATATGAATTTTGATCGACAGTGGCTTGCTGAAGTTGGTGGGAAAGTCAGTCCCATATTCCAGAGCTGCAGGAGTCACTGGACTGGCCCTTTGGTCATCCTGAAGCAGCTGCTCCTCCACCCAGGTGCACCGGCCTGCCGGGAACTGGAGGAGCTGCTCTGGGATGACTAAAGGGCCAGTCTTGTGACTCCTGCAGCTCTGGAATAGGGACCGACTTTCCTCCAACGTCAGCAAGCCACCCCAGGGCAGATTTCCCTCCCCTGCCATTAGTCTTACCTTCCAGTACCAGCTCGTGTGGCTCCCCTCAAGGTAAGGTTTGTGCTCGGCCAAAGGGTGGGGGCCAGCGGGTGGACGGGCCATGTGGGCAGCGCACCCTTGTGTTCCTGCGCAGCTTGGATTAATTGCTTTGAGGGGACTAATCTCTGTGGATCACCAAAATTTTCTTGTGGACTGTTATGTCCCTGGGACTCTCCACAGTCCCCACTCAGGTCCGCTCAAGTTGTGGGGGGCGTTACTGCCTCCCCATTGGCTGACCACCCCAGCAGCCGGCTATATAAGCAGGCTGCGGGGTTCGGTTAGCCGCTGGTTGTTGCGAGCCCGTTCCAGGCTGGCGAGCTCAATCAGCCCTTTATTTCTAATAATAAAGTATTTGTTGCTTGCAATGCCCTGGCTAAGTCTCTCATTCCTCCAAACTTAATACTGGCGACGAAGGTGGGATTCTTTCCAGAGGCATAACGCGACCGCTGAGTCACTAGCCGCTGATCCCAGCTAGAGAGAGAAAGCGATCAGCCGGCAACGAAAGCGAACTAGGGAAAGTGAGAAAAACGCTGTAGCCGTTTTGCTAGCCTGCAGCGAACGCTGAGCCGCAGCCAGAGAGAAAGCGGTCAGCAAACTAATGAAAGTGAGAGAAACGCCTGTAGCCGTTTTGCTAGCCTGCTACAGAAGGAAGTGTAGCGCTGCGAGCTGCAGCCGCTCATTCTAAAAGGCACGAAATTCAAACGGCTGTCAGTTGAATTTCCCGTCTAGTAACAGCGTGGTGCTGTAAGCTGAAGTCAGGCGCGAAATTCAAAAAACGCTGCCAACGGCCGTTGCAGCCAAAACACCAGCAGTCCCAGAGAGAGAATTGAGAGTTGTAAAAACACCTCTCCAGAGCTGAAGTCACTAGCCTTTTGCTGGCACAAAAAACCTTTCCTGCTGCTACCCAGAGAGATTTTCTCAACAGGTCATCTAACGAGGATTTCATCATGAACTCCCACCCAGCCTTCCCATCGTTCAAACCGGATGAGGAGAAGTGGGAGTCATATAAGAATCGTTTTAATCATTACATCAATGCCATAGGGCTGGCTGATGCAGGGGAGCACCGGAAGAAATCATTTTTTCTGAGCTATTGCGGGGCCATCGTCTTCGACACTGCCACAGCCCTGGTAGCTCCACGTGAGTTAAGAAACGTCCCCTGGACCGAACTATTAGAAATCCTCACTAACCATTATTCTCCTAGACCCTCACAGATTGCCAGGAGGTTCACCTTCCGCATGAGGAAGCAGACTGAAAAAGAGTCTATCAACCAATACATGGCTGCCTTGAGGACTGCAGCACTCCATTGCGGGTTCGGGAGCTACCTTGATGACATGCTCCTCGACCAGCTCGTATGCGGGGTCAAAGACCTCCATCTCCAAAGACGTCTATTGGCCAAGAAAGACCTCAACCTCGCCCAAGCCATCGAGGAAGCCTTGGCATCAGAGTTGGCTACCCAATCAGCCACGGAAATCCAAGGCCCCGTGCACAAACAACCCGCTACCACCATCCATTCAGAAGAGGTGGTCAACACAGAGGAGTCCAGCGACCAGGCTGACATCCACCGCCGTGCTCAGACCAGACAACCACAGGTAGGAGCCAGGCAAGAAAGCAGCCATCCGCCTAAGCACATCACCCTGTGCCTGTCCTGTGGCGGATCTCATCCGAGGGCCACCTGCAAGTTCAAGGGAGCCACCTGCAACAATTGCCTCAAAAAGGGGCACATAGCCAGAGTCTGCCAAGCTGCTCGCTGTCCCACGCACGGGGGCCCCTCCTCCTTTTCACGATCGGGTCCACAAAGGCAAGTACTAAACTGTCGCACTCGCCATTTTGCTAAACATACCTGCAATGCCATTAGTAAAATCTCGCTCTCTGTCCTATTAGAAGGTAAACCATGCCTTATGGAGGTTGACACGGGGTCAGCGCTCTCAATTATTTCGTGGAACACCCTCAAGAAGCTGCAGCCCAGGCTATCCAGGAACCAACTCCAGAAGTGCCAGCTCTCCTTGAGGGACTACCAGGGGAAGGACATTCCGATACTTGGCAAAGGCAAGTTCCATGTTAATTTTAAAGCTTTCAAAGGTTACCTGCCTCTAGTGGTAGTTAGCGGCAACCTCCCCTCTCTATTGGGGCTTGATTGGTTTCCCCATCTCGGCCTAGGGTTAACAGGAGTCCATGCTGTCTCCACCTCTGACACTGACTCCTTATTCGCTGACTACTCAGACGTATTCAGCAATGAGCTGGGATGCTATAACGGTACCCCCATCTCATTCACAGTAGACCCCCAGGCAGTTCCAATTAGACTAAAACCCCGCAGAGTCCCATTCGCCATCCGGCCTAAACTGGATGCGGAGCTAGACAAGTTATTGAAGCAAGGGGTCATTGAACCAACAGACTTCACCAAGTGGGAGACGCCAATCGTCACCCCCCTTAAGAAGGATGGCAGTCTGAGAATTTGCTTGGACTATAAAACCACAATCAACAAATTTTTACAAGTTAGCGCTTACCCAGTCCCTGTCATACAACATCTATTGCACACTTTTGAACCCGGCAACATTTTCGCCAAGTTGGACATGTCTCAAGTGTATCAGCAGTTCCCTGTTGACAATCAAACAGCCGAACTGCAAACCATCGTCACCCACAGGGGTGCCTTCCGCTGCAAGCATCTCCAATTTGGCGTAAGCGTTGCCCCGGGCATTTTCCAATCCCTCATGGAGCGCATACTCCAGGGTCTCCCTGGCGTAGTACCCTACTTCGATGATATATTGGTCTCGGCCAGGGACAGACCCCAACTCTTCCAGAGAGTCAGAGCAGTGTTAGACAGGTTCAGACAGCATGGGCTCAAATTAAAAAGGGAGAAATGTGCCATTGCCACTAGACAGGTGGACTTTCTGGGCTATAAAATTGACGCCTCAGGTATTCACCCCCTGGAGTCCAAGGTTAAGGCAATCCATGAAGCACCCACACCAACAACCAAAGCAGAGTTACAAGCCTTCTTGGGGGTATTGAACTTTTACGCATCATTCCTGCCCCATAAAGCTTCAGTAGCTGAGCCTCTCCACAGGCTCTTAGATAAAAACTCTCCTTGGCACTGGGGTCACAAGGAAGACACTGCTTTTCATGCAGTCAAATCGTTACTCACTTCTAACGCAGTACTTATTCAGTTTGACCCCCATCTTCCACTAGTGTTGGCAGCTGACGCATCCCCTTTCGGGATTGGAGCTGTTTTAAGCCACAGACTACCAAATGGCTCCGAGGCACCAATCGCCTTCTTTTCTAGAACCCTCTCGTCAACAGAGCGAAACTATAGCCAGATAGACAAGGAGGCTTTAGCTGCCGTAGCAGCAGTTAAGAAATTTCATGAATTCCTGTTCGGCCACTCTTTCGAACTAGTCACGGATCATAAGCCTCTCCTGGGTCTCCTGGCCAGCGACAAACAAACCCCACAAGTGTTGTCCCCAAGAATGACGAGGTGGACCCTATTCTTAGCAGCCTATTCGTATAAACTCATACACCGCCCAGGAAAAACCTTAAGCCATGCAGACGCTCTCAGCCGCTGCCCCCTGCCTGCTCCAGCTGAAGACCCGGCCCCGGTCCACGCTATCTTTGAGGTCACCCAGCTCGACCTTCCTGTCACTGCCCTCGATATCGCCACCAAATCCAAAAAGGACAAAACGGTTGCCCAGGTACTGGACTGGGTGAGGAGGGGGTGGCCGGGCACGAGTATTTCTAACGAATTCACACCCTTTAAAATACGCCAACAAGAATTATCTAGTTTGCAGGGTTGTTTGCTGTGGGGCACCAGAGTGGTCATCCCGGCCCAACTGCGCACCCGAGTCT
Source organism: Pseudonaja textilis (assembly GCF_900518735.1). The sequence goes on from NW_020769327.1 coordinate 14,710,203, forward strand.
TGGAAGCACTACACGAGGGCCACCCTGGCATCGTCAGGATGAAGGCGTTGGCACGCAGCTACGTGTGGTGGCCTGGCCTCGACGACGACATCAGCAAATGGGTAAGCTCGTGTCAACCCTGCCAGGAGTCTAGACCATCCCCTCCAATCACCACCCCCACAAAGTGGGAAAGCGCCAACGCACCCTGGTCCAGACTGCACATTGACTTAGCGGGTCCAGTTCACGGCAGAATGTTCTTGGTGGTGGTGGACTCATACTCTAAGTGGATTGATGTGGCCCAACTATCCACCACCACCACTCAAGCCGTCACCAAGATATTGACCCGCCTGTTCGTGACCCACGGGCTTCCAGACTCCATAGTTTCTGACAACGGCCCCCAGTTTGCCTCAACAGAGTTCAGCCATTTTGCCGCAAATCTGGGCATCCGTCACATCTTCACGGCTCCTTTTCACCCCGCCAGCAACGGGTTGGCAGAGAGAGCCGTTAGAACCACGAAGGAAGCATTGGCCAGATTCGGCAATGAAGACTGGCACCATAGACTATCCCGTTTCTTGCTGGGTCAACACGCAACCCCGTGCACAGTCACTAATAAATCCCCGGCCGAACTACTGATGGGCAGACGCCTAAGAACCGTGTTAGATAGACTTCACCCTAATTACTGCCCTGACTCACCCCTCGCTTCTTCAGCGGGGAGCAGAGGTTTTGTTTTGCAGGAGAGCATCTTCGCGAGGAACTATGCGGGAGACCCACTGTGGATCCCTGGAGTGGTCATTGCCATCACCGGTCCCAGGTCATACAAAGTCCAGTTAGATGACGGTCGCATCTGGAGGAGACACCTGGACCAGCTTCGTAAGCGCCTAGTCACTGCGCCCTGTGCAGAACCATGGGCACAACCCAACACACAGGCACCAAGCCAGACTCCCTTCAACTTCAGCCCGGGAGATACTCCACCACACGTGAGTCACTGAGCGAGGAGCCAGACAGAGACCACGCAGAGGGTATGTCGCCCGAACCAACGTACGAGGACACACCGTTGCCAGTCGGCTGTTCTAGCCCCGTACCAACGTAGTCCGCTGAGCATGCCCGCGTTTCCTCATCAGTTCAACCATCTCCCTCGGGCTCCGGGCCAGTGGTCAACGCACCCGAGCTACGACGCTCAGAGCGCCAGCACAGACCTCCGGCTTATTTGAACGATTACTCATGTTCACATCTGGGGGGAAGGGGTGTTATGTCCCTGGGACTCTCCACAGTCCCCACTCAGGTCTGCTCAAGTTGTGGGGGGCGTTACTGCCTCCCCATTGGCTGACCACCCCAGCAGCCGGCTATATAAGCAGGCTGCGGGGTTCGGTTAGCCGCTGGTTGTTGCGAGCCCGTTCCAGGCTGGCGAGCTCAATCAGCCCTTTATTTCTAATAATAAAGTATTTGTTGCTTGCAATGCCCTGGCTAAGTCTCTCATTCCTCCGAACTTAATATGGACCACCAGTGGTCCCCAGCCCACCGGTTGGTGACCACTGGTATAGGGTCTCCTGCTTAAGCAGGAAGTTGAACTAGAAGATCTTCCAAGGTTCCTTCCAACTCTGTTATTCTGTTCACATAAATTATCCTATAGATGATAGAAATCCTAAAGTTGCTTCTTCCGTGGCAAAATATTGCTGCTTAGGAACACGGACATGCCATCAGAATAATGAGTACTTGGAGCAACTAGTGATTTCCCATATGGATAAAGACTGTGGACTGTTTTAAAATGCTTTAGGTTTATTGGTGCCACGATTTCTCCCCAAAGCCTCTTTTCCTCTTGGCAGCTTTTAGGACAACTCCTCTGGGCAGGGGGCCTGCCTTGTGCTGCCGAGGACAATATTTCCAAAGTTTTAAAACAATCCCTTTTATTTCTGAGTGGCTGCCAGAGAGGGGTGTCTCAGCTTCACTAAGCAGAGAAAATCACGCTGGGGATTCTCGGTCCCCATTTTGAAACTGACAAGAAGATGCTATGAAATTGACAGAACACGATAGCAGTGTTCCAGTATTTGAGGGGCTGTCAAAGAGAAGAGGGGGTCAACCTATTCTCCAAAGCACCAGAGGGAAGGACAAGAAATAATGGGTAGAAGGTCATTAAAGAGAGATCCTAAGGAGAAATTTTCTGACAGAACAATCAGCGGATTGGCCTGCCTCCAGAACCCTTCCTCGGTTTCTTGTTGTTGCTTAGTCCCATCTGTTATCTCCATTTGCCTTTCTTCTATTTCCCTTTTCATTTGGTTGCAAATGTGTCCCCCACTCCTCCTGTCTCATTCCATTGCTCCACTGGGGACCCAAACATCAGCCATTTTCTGCTCTGAGTTTTGTACCAGAGGAAGAAAGAAGACGGTGCTCTAGTTTGAGCTCATGCGCCGTTGTCACAGTGGGAAGGCACCCCTGCCTTGACTTTCATGCTTTTTCAGGAGCACTTCCCAGAAAGATCAGTTGACTTAGGTTCCCTCCAAAATGTCCTTTGGGAGGTGGCCACTAGGGCTTGTGGGAAACACAGATCGCCATTTTTCTGTGGATGATTGCGTAAATGAATATTTGTCCAGATGCTGGGTGATCTTCATATTGTCCTCTGTTGGAACTCTTGGCATCTTACTTGGATTCCCTGGCAGAAAAGTGGACTGGGGAGAGTGTTGTTTAGTACTCGCAAGTACTGTGGGAAGCCATATTGCCTGTGAATGGAAGAACAAAGGGCAATGTGATGTTATCCCAAGACATTATCTGTGGTGGCTGTTTCAGGAAGGAACTGGGGGAGGGTGACTTGGATTTGGGAAGCTCTCCTCTGTGTCTTATTTTTGGCCTATGAAGGAAAAGTGGGTCTCTCATGTCCTTGTTGGAGACTGATTCTGAGGGGGAGATTGAGGAGCTGACAGAAAGTGGGAGTGGGCTCTGGTGGTTGTGGAAGAAATGGGGGAAGGGCACTGGCTGGGCATTCAGAGGAAGACCCCTTCTTCATCCTAGGGCACGCAGGGAGGAGCGGAGGAGGGAGCAACATGTCTTACAAGAGAGAAAAAGGCCCTTGATCCCTTTCATTAGTTGCAGCTGGGAGAACAGGTTATAAGAAGGATGTTTGCACACAGCACCTTGCTGGAAGCAAAGCGTGCATTATCTTTGTCGAGGCTTACCTGGGTTTTGGCATCCTTCCAACTGTGTGTGTGCTTTATTATCTTTTGGAATCCGCAATTTATTATCCTGGCCTGTTGTGTAAAGTACTTCAGTGTGGCTTGTGTTGGTTTTTTTATTTCTAATTGATCTGTTCTTTGGGTTCAGACTGCATTTCTTCCCTTTGTAGACTGTTTTTGAAAGAATTTGATCTCCAGCCGAGGACAACTGGACATTGGGGGCCACGTTGGAGGTATTAAAGGGACTTTACTTATTTTTGTGACTTTGTTGCTTTTGTGCCATGCCCTGGGTCATCACAGAGGCCTTCTGTTGGCCCTGGCAGAGCCCTTCCCCCAGAGCTGTCCATAAGATTGCTGTGATGTCCCACTGCTGGATGACTGTGGGGATCCAGAACTGGTGACCGGCTATGCATGTAGCTCCTGTGATGTCATTGAGAGTAGGAGGGTGGAGGCAATGGGGGAAAGTAGCATCACAGGGTAGCAGGTGAGGCCAATTCAGTCTCCACTCAATGCACCTTAGTATTTGGGCATAGTTTTCTAGTAGAAGCAGCTACTCCTTTGGATGTGCTGGGAGAGCCATTCAGAAGCTTGTCTGCATGAAATCAACAGCAAGCAAAACTCATGAGATCCTGCTGTGAGGATGTGAGCATTGTGAGGGAAAGGGATTTATAGAAACCTAAAAATGGAAGGGACCTTGGAGGTCTTTTACTCCATTCCCATGCTCAAGGTGGGAATCCACATACCATGTCAAACAAATGGATGTGCATTCTTTTCTTGAAAACCTCAGTGATCAAGTCCCCGTGACTTCAGGAGGGAGGCTGTTCTACTGCTTAATAGCTCGCGATTCCTGCTTATTTCAAATTCCAATCTTTCTCTGTGTAGCATCCATCCCCAGTTCTTGTCCTGCCTCCAGGTGCTATGGAAAATTAATCCATACCTTCTGCTCCATGACATCTCTTCAGACAGTGAAAGGCTGCTATTATAGAGTCTGAGAGCCTTTTTAGTCGGGTGGCTAAATAAATAAATTGGTCTTCTGTCCTTTAAGCTAAACATATCATGTTCCTTCAACTGCTCTTTTGTAGGATTTAAATTCTCAAAAGCACTCACATTCTGTTCTCTCTTAAACCATAGCACAAGAATGAATTTATATTGCTACAAGGCAGATTCTGAGTGAACGTTAGGAACAAATACTAAGAGCAGTTAGTGAAGGGGTCCCAAACCTTCAGGCTGCAGTACTGGACCATGGCCCATTCAGAACTGAGCCTACATAAGCGGCAAGCGAGTGTGTGCATGTAGCTGCATTTCGGCGAATGGTGGGCACCATCTGCCACTCGCACGAATGGAATTTAATGCATGCATGAGCGTGCCCGCTGCTCACACAAATGGAGCTGCACTCGCCACTCGCATGGAAGCATTTCGCCTCCCCTCCCCTGCCAGTCCACAAAGCCTGAAAGGTTGGGGACCGCTGAGTTAGTGGATAGCAGAACCTGTTTTTCCCTTCCTTGAATGCAAATGGAGGCTGGATAGCTATATATCCACGATGCCTGATTCATGCACTGAGCAGGGGTAGAATTTGAGGGCCTAAACAGCCCCTTCTGAATTCTGTAATGGGATGCTAGAATGACCTTGAGGAACAGGAGGAAGAAACACAGCCAAGGCAACAGCCAGATCAGGAAATCTGAGTCCAAAGCAGGGTTCTCCAAACCTGGCAGCTTTAAGATTTGTGGCAAGCTGAGGAATTCCAGGAGTTGAAGTCGGCAAGTCTTAAAGTTTCCAAATTTGGAGACCCCTGGTCCAAAGAAGGAGTGGAACTTAAGAAAGTGTCTCAGACTGTGTCTCCCTAGTTCACTTTAGGATAAAGGCAGGGAGGGGGGGAGCCATTCAAAGTTGCAAGGTTCTCTTACTCTAACATTATAGTAAAGGTAGTCTTACTATTCCTGACTTTGAATCCTACTGATCTGGTCTGCCTCAAGGACCTGACCTTTCTTCTGACAGTCACCATTGTTTCCACAAGACTGAGATCTGGTCTAGATGGGCTGAGATTTTGGATTTGAATGTGGGGCTTTAAAGTGTTTTGAGACGTTTGGGATCGGGTATGGGGACCATAAGAGGTGCCCACATTTTTTCCTTTCTTCCTGATACGGCAGTTATCTATGCCATGAGCAGCCAGTCTGGACTGCTCTATCTCCCTAACCAGGCTGCTTGCAGCTGGTGAGCCAGGAAATGGTTGCTGGTCGACCTCCCAGCCCTGAGGTCACACCTGTTTCAAGAGGCTTGGATGCAGGGGTAGGATTCAAATTTTTTAACAACCGGTTCTGTGGGCATGGCTTAGTTGGTGGGCATGGCTTGGTGGTCATGTTATTGGCTGGATGTGGCCAACTCAATATCAGTCACATCGAGGCATGCATCTCCTTGCCTGGCTTCTCATGACTGTGGGGATGCTGCAACAGTTGTAATGGTCATAAGTCACTTTTTTCAGTGCCATTGTAACTTTGAATGGTCACTCCACGCAAGCAAAGTACCAGCAAAGGAGGGGGAAAAACTCCAGAGAAGTTTCTGAGACAGGAAGTCTAGTCCTGCCAAGAATGTAATAAGGGTTAACAGAGAGGCAGTTTCTGTAAGCAACACCAGAATGTTTCCTTCCTGCCTTCCTTACAGGATTAGGCCAGTAATTTCCTCTAACAACCGGTTCCTCAAACTGCTTAGAATGTTAACAACCGGTTCTAGCGAATAGGTGCAAACTGGTAGAATCCCACCCCTGCTTGGATGGCCCACAGATATTAGCTAATACCATCTCACTCCCCTTTTAGCAGGAGGCTCTAAAGAATTTTAAAAGAATTGTTTTTATTTAGAATGACATGACATGAGTCCCCATTGAGTGCTTCACCCATGAAGGGAGGGGACTTTTGTGTTTTACATTGAAATATGGTCTTGGAAGCCTCTCTGGTGGTGGGAGGGGGTGGGATAAGTGAGCTGGGGGTACTCTTCATGGATGAAGCACTACTATCTACTTGTGATTCTCCAAAGGGAGGGGGCTCGCCAGGAAGGCCTCTGAGTGAATCAAAGAAACCAGCCGTCTGTGCCCTGAGTCAGATAACAGAATAACAGAGTTGGAAGAGACTTTGGAGGTCTTCTAGTCCAACCCCCTGTTGAGGAAGGAAACCCTATATCATTCCAGTACTGACTGACAACTTCCCCTCCCCCTGGAAACAGGCAATAGACCACAAGCTGGGCTCCTATGGGCTCTCACCAGTATTCTTAATGTCCCCAGGCTTTGACCAAGCAAAGCAAGTAGTCATCAATAGAATGAAGGACATGGAGTTCCGAGAAGAACTCAATAGGTTGGCTCAGCACAGCAGGGACAGAATCAAACAGGGAGTGTGGGAATCAGCAAGATATCTAAACGATCTGATCTTCCCAAAACAAAGAATAGCTTTCTTCAGAGCCAGATTTAATATTCTCCCATCAGCACTCTTTCAGGGCAGGTATCAGAAAACACCAACAGCAGAACAGGAATGTATATGTGGCAAAGGAGAAGTGGAAGATATCCTGCGAGTTATACAGAGTTTATATAGGTCATTGTATATTCTCCCCTTGTGAGAGAGTTTGCCAGGGAGGGCAGTCAATTTTTAGATAGACTTTTTCCTCCAGGACTCAAACCCGGCTATTACGCGTGCAGTGGCAAAATTCCGTGTTGCTACAATGTCTACAAGAAAAAAAATGGTTACAGAATTATAGCTGTCAATTTGTGCCAATTTTTGGAGATAGAACAATCTTTGGAAAATGATATTCACACCCATACTTATTGCCTCTCCACTCATATAAACCAGGGAGTGACCTTAACTGTTTGAGAACATGTATTTTCTTAACAGGGATGTTTTTATTCACTATTAATGTATTATAAAGTGTCAGTACTATTTTTTTATACATTGTAAATAGTGATGTCCATTGCTGGTCTAAGACCGTAATAAAGTTATATTCTATTCCTATACCATCCAGTGAGGGAGCACCCACAACTCCACACAGCAAGCCATTCCACTGATTAATTGTTCTCACTGTCAGGGAATTTCTCCCTACTTCTAGGTTGCTTTTCCCCTTGATTAGTTTCCATTTTTTGCTCCTGGTAGAATAGAATATATAACAATAGCATAGAATGGAATGGAATTCTCATCGAGGCGCTTCTCCCAGTGCAATCCGGGATCTGCACCAAAGAGCACATGTTTCCAGACAGATCCTGAGGTTGTGTTGAAAGGCAGTGTTGCCAAGAGAAGAAAAGGAAAAATTGGCAGATAAAATAAAAGCAGATCCACACAGTTCACACTGAATGACGACTTTAATGTTGGCTGAAATAAATATTCAACTCTGCTTTGTTCTATTATCAGCTTCTCTCAGCCTGAATCCATTTCTCCCCCTCTGCCTCCTATTGCTTCTCGAGGCCTGAAGCAAAGCGCCTGGTGGGCACACAGCCCTCCACAACAGATCCCGTCCTAGGGAGCCAAGCCTTGGACGATCTGACCTCTCCCAAAGGCCTCAAGGAGCTCCAGACTTTCCACTTGCTGAAAGCAACATATAGATTTGAACCCTGAAATATTTTTATGAGGGATGATACTTGAAGGTTACAGAAAAGAAAAAGTATATTTGATTATTCATGGACTAATCGCAGCCAGAACTGTATTTGCTTAGGAGTGGAAAAGTGAAAAGATTCCAGTCAAGGGAAAGGTGATTGAGAAAATATTAGAATGTGCAGAGATGAATAGATTAACACAGGCAATTAAGGAAAAGGACGAAACTTTATACTATATGGTATGGAATTTATTTTATCAATGGTTGGATAATCAAACAAGTTAAAATTGAGTAGATGAATATGTGGAGAATAAGTTAAGATTGTCATAAAGATAAGAGATATAAGAGACAATGGCATATAAAGAAAATGTGATTATTGCTATAATTGGCAAGAAAACTATTATTTATAATTGTTAACACAAGATATATATACCCAGTCGAAACACTGTTTAAATGAAAGATGAGTTTATTCTAAATATAAAATAAAAAATTAATAAAAAATGCAGACAAGTTAGATGGTGCACATGTGATAAAGAGTGACTGGGTGGGGAGGGGGGAGGGGAGGGCCACTCTCCGTCCACCTGTGCCTATACTCCTGAGTCAACCCTTGTTCCTTAACCGTTCCCTTCTCCTGACAGCTCTGCACATGCGCACATCGGGAACAGGCTTCAGTTGATCTTCTGCTCCACTGATTTCTGACTCCAAAGGCAGTTGATAACCATTGGACTGCCCTGGCTCATCTCTGCCTCTGACACAGAGCACTTATCAGAGCCTTCCCCCGACTCCAGGACTGACCCATGTTCCTCCCCAACCTCCTCACTGTCTGAATCTGCTGCCAGCTCTGCTGGCGGGCCACAACAAATGTAGGTTGGCTAGAATCCAACAGGGCTGGAACTATGTGTGGAGGCTTGGACTGTGAGTCCCACACTCAGTAAATCAAACTTCTCAGGTAGCCTGATAAGTGACTGGCTATGTGACGATGGTTGGAGCATCCATTCCCTGAAATCACCAGTCTCCAGGGGTCGAAGGTGGCCACCGGTTCAGGTTGTCCTGATGCCCATGGAGCTCTGAGGACCATCATTGCTAGGTCTAACTCTAACTGCGCAGCTGGTCCAGCTGGTGGGGTCTGTCATGGGGTCACTTCCTTGGGTCTGGGACCCCTTCAGAGTTTGGCCTTTGCTGCCTCAGCTTTGGCCATCACCGCAGCTGATGAGTAGCAAATAGCTCCATAAACTTCCTCGGAAGTGGATCCAGCAACTTCTTCAGCAGTCTCCTACCCTGCTCCATCTTCCCTGAGTCTTTACACACCCGTTATATTGGGGTGCGTCTTGGAGCTCAGGACCCTGGAAAGTGGCACCACTTTGCAAGAAGCTGCTGGAATTTACTTTAGAAGGACATTTTTCAGTGTTTCAATTAAACTTCCCATGCGATTCAAAACTCCAAGACAAAGTCCATTAAAGTAAGAATTGATTAGAGAAGTCATGCTGGCATATCTGGGGAAAACCGGAATCTGAATTCTCGCGTTTCCCCCCTTCCACACAAAAACTTGTCAGAATATTCACAAACTGGCAGACATGGGTAACAAGGTCAGCCAGAGGGAGCTGAATTGGGAGCAGAAACTTGAAGAGAGAGTTTGGAATGGTTTATCTCTGCTCTGTACTCTCAGATTCGAAAATGAAACTAAATCTCTCCTCTGAGCTCTGAAGCTACTGCTTGTGTTTTGCTTGTGTTACATTGGAAGAATCTACTATTGGTATTGTAAACTTTACTTCAACTGTTATTATGTATATAAAGAAGTTAATGAATCCTGCTGAATCAGTCATCTGTATGTCCTTTCTGGTTTTAAATTTCTGCTGCAAAATCCTACAAAACTCACACCTTGCCCCAATTTATAACTTTCCAGTCACATTAGCCAATCCACCCCATTTCTGAACTACTGCCAATTGTAGTCACTCCCCTCCAGCAACTCGTCCTTGATCTCTGGTGAAAGAATGTTGTTGTGGCTACACTCCCTTCAATGCCCTCCCTTTCCCACAGCTTGCCCATCCCCCACTGTGGCAACCCTGAATCTGAATCAAGATGGAAAGTCTGGAGCTCCTCAAGGCCTTCGGGTCCAAGGCTTTGCTCCCTGGGAAGGGCTCCATTATGGAGGGCTGTGTGCCCAGACCAGGCATTTTCCCTTGGGCCTCCTGCCCCTCATTGGGCAGGGGGAGGAGGCAGTGTGTGGCCAGGAAGGCTGCCTGCAGTTCTTGCAGCCAAAGCTGGTATGTCTGTGATCCCGCAAGTATGTATGAGTTGTTCTGCCTTCAGCAGAAGATTGAAGACCTCCAAGGTACCTTCTAGCCTATGATTCTAAAGTGTTTGTGTGTGTGAGAGAGAGAGACAGAGACAGAGATGGGGGGAAGAAAGAGAAAAGGTTTCTTGGGGGTGCATTTTGGAGAAGTGTCAAGAGAAATGCTAAAAGGGCAATCATCTTGGGATTAAATTGGGTCTTCAGGGTAAGGAGACATGAAGAACTTTCAACTGCAGGTTTCTAAAAAACCTTATTAAAATGAATGTCTAGAGGCAGCTCTCTAACTCATTAGCCCAGAGGGAGCAAAAGTGGTAGGATCCCAATCTTAGCTATTTAGCTCAGGAATAACAGAATTACAGAGTTAAAAGAGACTTTGGAGGTCTTCTAGTCCAACCTCCTGCTTAGGCAGGAAAACAGAGGATGCCAAACTCTGAGTAGAGGTCCTGGGAAAGGTGTCAGAATAACAGAATAACACTTAGAAGGGGCTGGGCAAGGCACACCTTGACGTGAGTGACATTCACACCCAGCCAGCCAGTCATTAGGGCAGAGAGCTGGTTGTTAAAAATTGTGAATCCCACCACTGCACCTGTGGAAGACTGTATGGCATGAAGACCACATGTGAACATAAGGATTACTTCAGGGTTTTTGTCTACCTGAAGGATCTTTGAGTGGAAGAAGGAGGGGACCTCACTCACTGTCCCAGAGGGCAGAACCAAAACCAATTAAAACTACCAGGAAGAAATGTCAAATTATTGTTCTGTCAAATAGTGAAAAAGACTATGTGAAGCTTTGTGTGAAGCCCCTCATGAGATGTCTTTAAATAGAGGCTGGATGCCATTGGTGGAGTCTTCACTGAGCGGGGGGTTGGATTAGATGAGGGGTCTCCAAACATGGCTACTTTAATACTTTTAGCCAGTAGGGCTAGCTGAACAATTCTGGGAGTTGAAGTCCACAAGTCTAAAAGTGGCCAAGTTTGGAGACCCCTGGCTTAGATAACTACAAAAGCCCTTCAGTCCTATTATCCTATGAAGACAGAAGTTGTCAGGCTTACTCAGGTTTCCTACTGTCTTGTGACTTATCCAATGAATTGGCACATATGAAGCGGGACAGAAATACATGACTAAAGTCACTCATATTCTCTTGAAAGGAGTCCAAATGAACTTCACCTACCATTCTTGAACCATATGGACGTACACATTTACAAATTGGCAATTGTACTGCAGCTGATCAAATGGTAGGTGAAGATTTTTTTACATATATTTCTGTGGTTCCATAATATATCAATGAGTGCATTTTCAAAGAATACATTCAGTACTTGTTTGGATCTCACTTTTTGTTTCTGGCAAACTTTTATGAAAACACCATCTTTCAGAATGCCTTATTTCAATGTTGTTGCATTGTAATTATCAACAAGTGTCCTATAAAAGAGAAAACAACACCTTCATCAATCCCATATTAAAATCAGACCTCACATTTTGCAATGAAGTTGCTCAAAAGGATCAATAGCGGCATGTTCTGCTCCATTCTGTGTGTCAGGCTCATTGTTTCTAACAAAAAGTGAATCAATAACAAACTGACTTACAGTTCATTTTCAGTGCTCAATAACCACAGTGCAATTTTGAGCAGCAGTTATGAATGATCTGTTATCTTTTCCAGCCAATATTCTGCTTTACAGTGTGCTGGCAATCATGGGTGCATATCTGCATGGAGGGTATCAGGCAGGTTTGAAACATTGACTATTTCCCACATTTTTACAATAATAATTTAGAAAAAGGCGAGGCATGTTGATCAATTTCTTCATTCAAATGGAAGAGTTATTAATGCCCTTAAGATAGAGCCAAAACTTTTCAAACCATTAGCCATTGATTAAATAAATAAAGTACAGCCACCTGCCGAAAAGACAACAGTTGGAGACTTGTGCTTTTCAAAACTGCTATGATAATGTAATTATTAGAGCCACATGAAATGATCATGCACTTCCAACACAATTACTTCCTTTTGTGGTGACAAAAGTTCCAATAGTCCATGGTATTGTTTCTCCTGCCTCTCTCCAAGTCTTGTTTTCTATGTTTCTTTCTCAAATGTTCAAAGAACGTTGCAAAATTGTGAAAAGCAAATGAAATATTCTTGAAGGAATTCCATCACCATTTTCACTTCCCAATTTATCCAAGAACTTTGTGGAGGACCAGCAACTTTCTTTTGTGTCAAACTGGCAGCTCTGAGAACAAAGAGCAAAGAATTGCTGCTTTTGTCAAGGCTCCGATTAATGAACCCAAGAAAATCAGAACTCTGAGACTGGGATCCTTCTCAAAGGTCTTCTTTATTGAGTACATCATATTGGCACAGCTTCAAAGGAAAAGCAATTCTAAATCTTTCCCGCAGTTTCAATATGATTAAACTAGGAAATAACCCCATCCCTAAGTGTCAAAGGTCACATTGGCCCATTGGGTTAATTGGTGGGTTCTCCAGGCACTCCTTCCCTAACCTTATCCATTGCTTCACGAGAAAGAGCTCCGTTGGGCCTAGCAAGGCATTCCAACCTCCTTTCCCCGCTTTTCTCTCTGTGTGGAAACTGAGGAACAGAAAAACAGCTGCTGCCAGGTTTGGTTAGAAGTTGACAGCCTTCTTTTACTTCTACAGATCCTGAAGAACCAGAATTTAACCACTGGCTTAAAAACTGGTGTTGCCAACAGAACTTCACCTTCCTAGACCATAATCTGCATTATCTACACGAAGGACTCCTGGCAAGAGGTGGACTACACTTCACAAGAACTGGAAAGAGTATATTCAGAAAATGACTGGCTCATCTTATCAAAAGAGCTTTAAACTAAAATTAAGGGGGGTGGGGTGGAATCTTCATGATCTTTAGAACTTAATTTGAAGCAAAAAAAACCCAGATAACCAATCATATAAGGAGGAAGGGAGTAAAGAGAAAGAAGAAATAAAAAAGAAAAATGTAATGAAGTAGAGAGTGATGGAAAGGATAGAAACCCCAGTTACAAAGTAGGAGATAAAAGAAACATACCCAAGACCCAGAAATGACAAATACCTATACATGAATGCTCAAAGTTTAGGAAACAAACAGGGTGAACTTGAAGCATTAGTACATGAAGGCAGATATGATGTAGTTGCCATTACTTAAACTTGATGGCATGAAACTTGTTATGACTCCCCTTCGAAATTCAAACGAACAAAACAGAAAGCAGCCGTTTCACAATTAAATCAAATGGAAAGAAGTCTTACAAGATAACAGCTGGCAGAAACCACAGCATAAATCTTTACTCTGTCCGGCAAACCAGTCCTGGCAATAAATCTCCAGTCTCAGAGCTCCTTGCTGTAACGTCCTCACTCAAATAGTCATTTTGTTCCTGGCAAAATGTACCAGCCCAGCTGTGTCCTTTTATACTCATTGAGGCAACGTGCTAATTTACTGACTTGCTCTTCTCATTTGCTCCAGCTGATTTTGCCTTTTCAACCGTCTTCTATTTTTTACATTTAACCACAAATTTTCCAAGTTCTCATCTCTACTAGAAGACTCTCTTAAAACTTCCCTGTCAGCCATTCCCGGCTGTTGATCAGATAAGGAACCAGAGGAGGTCAAAGGTCCTGACAATTCTAATACATCAGGTCTGTCGTCCTTTGTCACGTCCATCTCCTCATCCTGGTTATCAGTCCAATCAGTAAGCCAGGCCGGCTCATATTTTTCTGCGATGACCTCTTCACTTGAACTCATATCAATCACAGGAGCTGAATCCAAGCCTGGAGCCACAACAAAACTCATGACTGGAATGTACTGATGGAAAGATACACACTATTCAAAAAACTAGACCTAACAAAAGAGGAGGAGTTGCATTATATATAAAAAATCACCACATCTCTACAGAAATCCACAAAACCAATGAATTCCTAGAATCCATATAAGTCAATATAAAAAGAAAATAAATGACATTGCTATAGGCATATATTGTAATTCAGGCCACCCAACCAAGCAGAAGAAATAGATGAACTGTTTGCTAATCAATTAACAAATGTATGTTGGAAGCATACCACGGTAGTAATGGGAGACTTTAACTACCCTGATATCAACTGGGAGACAAACTCTGCAGCAAGCAGGAGATCAAACAGATTCCTAACCAACCTAGATGACAATTTTGTTATCCAAAAGGTAGAGGAGGAAACAAGAGGAAAAACTATACAGGACCTAATGCTTACAAATAGAGAAGAATTGATAGAAGGAATTGAAGTTGCTGAAACCTTGGAGCAAGAGTGACCATGTCATACTGGAATTCAATATAATGCAAACACAACCAACTGAATATAATCCAACCAGTGTCTTTAACTTTAAAAGAGCTGATTTTAACAAACTCAGAGAGACCCGAAGCAAAATTTCCCAGATGAAAATCCTAAAGGGGAAAACAACTCAAGAAGCATGGAAAACTCTGAAAAATATGATCATAATAGCCCAGTCCAACACAATACTACTAAAGAAAAAAAAACACAAGAAACTGAAGAAGAAACCAGCATGGTTTCACAAAGATCTCTCTGATAAACTGAAAGACAAAAGGGATAAGTTAAAAAATGGAAAGAGGGACACACAACTAAGGCAGAATATCAGCAGATACACAGAATCTGCAAAGATGAAGTCAGGGAAAGAAAGGCTCAGAATGAACAAAGACTAGCAAAAAAAGTTAAAAATAGTGAAAAAAGTTTTTCTTCAAGATATAAATAACAAGATAAAAGTCAAGGAAACAGTGGGTCAACTAAAGAGAGAAGATGGCAAGGAAGTAACAGGCAGTAGAGAGAAAGCAGAGCTGCTTAACTCATTCTTTGCATCAGTCTTCACGCAAAAAGAAACTGTAGCCCAACCTACCAAAATCATAACTGTAAAAAACAGACTAGAAATAAAAACTAAAATAAGCAAGAAAAAGGTAAGAAAACACCTGTCTGACCTTGATGAATATAAATCGTTGTGACCTGGTGGATTATATCTAACAGTTCTGAAGGAGTTGGCAGATATTATTTCAGAACCATTGCACCGTATTCTTTAAAAAATCCTGGAGCACCTGGGAACTACCAGAGATTGGAAAAGAGCTGATGTGGTTCTCATCTTCAAGAGAAGGAAAAAAAATAGACTCAGGAAAGTAGAGAACAATCAACCTAGCATCAATACCTGGGAAGATACTGGAAAAATAATTTTTAAAAAAACAGAACTGTGAACATCTAAAAACATAACTAGTCTATAACTAGTAGCCAGCACAGTTTTCTTAAAAACAGATCATACTTATTTCATTCTTTGATTAAGTTATAGACCAGTGAAATGCTGTGGACATAGTATACTTAGATTTCAGCAAGGCATCCAGCAAAGTAGATTAATTCAGTGGTACACGACAAACTACTACTAAAACTAAAATCTTATGGTATCTCTGGACACCTGCATAACTGAGTAGAACCATTCCTCTCAAACAGACAACAAATGGTCAAAAGTTAAAGCATCTACATGGAAGGAAATAAGCAATGGGGTACCATTCCGCCTTAGGCCCAATACTCTTCAATATCTTCATAAATGATTTAAATGAAGGAATAGAAGGGGGAACTCATCAAATTTGCAGATGACACTAAGCTGGCAGGAATAGCCAATGCCCCAGAAGACAAGCCCAGAATCCAAAAAGATCTTGACAAGACTTGAACAATGGGCCCTATCCAACAAAATGAGATTTAATGTGGAGAAAAGCAAGATTTTACACCTAGGTGGGGAAAAATGAAGTTACAAGTACAGATTAGGTGAAACCTGGCTCAAAAACAGTAATTGTGAGAGGGACCTTGGAGTCTTAGTGGACTATCACAAAAACAGGAGTCAGCAGTGTGGGGCAGCAGCCAAAAAAGTGAATACAATTGTCAGACTACAGAACTTTTCCTATTCAATTAATAAGAATGAACTTCTGAAAACCAAACGTATCAAAAGGAATCCTTTATTGAGGTGAGACAATTCATGTAGGGATTTAAAGCAGCGTTTAAGTTCTCTCAGGCATGCAGAGATAGATAAGGGAGTTTAAAACCCCTCCCCTTATCTTGATGTGTGTTATGATTGGAAGGATCGGTCCTGTTGGGAGTTTTGACTCTGATGACTGTTAGATCGTGGATTGACGTCAGAACCAGGAAACATTAATCTGAAGGGCAAGCCAGTTAATTAGCACGTTGCCTTAATGGGTATAAAAGGACACAGCTGAGCTGGTGCCTTTCGCCAGAAACAAAATGACTATTTGAGTGAGGATGTTACAGCAAAGAGCTCTGAGGCTGAGGATTTATTGCCAGGACTGGTTTGCCGGACAGAGTAAGATTTATGCCGTGGTTTCTGCCAGCCGTTATCTAATAAGACTTCTTTCTGTTTGATTTAATTGTGAAACGGCTGCTTTCTGTTTTGTTCGTTTGATTTTCGAAGGGGAGTCATAACAGATGTGTATTTAGCAAAACAAAGAGCCAACATGCTAATTCCCCCACCCGCTTTTTAGAATAATCTTTTCCAGGGTTTCCCAGGACACATCTCACTGTGGAATTTTTACGGTCTCTTCATCTCCTGGCTGTCTCTCCCAGAGGTGATAGATTCCAGCCATCTGGGTTTCATCCCTCCATTGTATCATGTGTAGGTTATACAAATTTGATATAAGATTAAATATATTCAGGTTACATCAAGAAGGATTTCTTTATCAGTTCCCTCCCTTTTCTTTTCTTCTTCCATTGAAGAAATGACAGATACACGGATCTGACAACTGCTTTATAAAGCCTTAGTAAGGCCACACCTGGAATAATGCATCCAGTTTTGGTCACCACTTTACAAAAAGATGTTGAGACTTTGGAAAAAGTGCATAGAAAAGCAACTAAGAAGATTAAAGGCCTGAAGACAAAAACATATCAAGAGCGGCTGCAGGAATTAGATCTGGCTAATCTAAAGAAATGAAGGACTAGTGGAGACATGATAATAATCCTCCAGTATTTGAGGGGCTGCCACAAAGAAGAGGGGGTCAACCTATTTTCCAAGCATCAGACAAGAAGCAACAGATGGCAATTAATCAAGGAGAGAAGCAACCTGGAATTAAGGAGAAACTTCCTAACAGTGAGAACAATTAACCAGTGGAACAGAAGTTGCCTTCAGAAGTTCTGGGTGCTTCATCACTGAAGGTTTTTAAGAAAAGACTGGACAGCCATCTATCAGAAATGGTATAGGGTCTCCTGCTTGAGCAAGGGAGTGGACTAGAAGACCTACAAGGTTCCTTCCAGCTCTATTCTGATTGATTGATTGATTGATTGATTGATTGGATTTCTCTTACCTCTAGATGAATGAAACAAATTTTTGTAGGGCGATCTTCTCCCACCTTTGTTTCATCCGGTCTATACACATTTGGTTGTCTGCTAATCAACATCTTCTGAGTGTATCTTCTCTCAGTCTAATCCTAAAATCATTTTTCACCTAGAAAAATCTTAAATTCAAGGAATCTGAAGGAAGGTGATGCAGGGGCTAACTGCAGATAGACTCAAGGGTCATAGAGTTGGAGATACAGATCCAATGGCAGCTGTAATACCCCACATAACAGCTAGAGCTGGGTATACTTTGAAAAGGATTCAGAAGAAATATTTTTAATTTGAGGTGTTTTTTTTTAATTAACTAAATACAGTAACAAACTTGAAGGAAAATATGCTAAATTATAAAAGAAGGAAAGAAGCTTAACCCCACCCACAGAAGCAAAAACATATAAGATGTACAGTATATTTACATATACTGTATATCAATAAATTGAAGCTGAAGTTCCTTAACAGCCATCCATAGCTGATTTACAATATTTTTTATCAATTTTGCAAACCACTGAAAAGCTTCACTCAAATCATAGAATCATAGGGCTGGAAGGGAACTTGGAGGTCTTTTAGACTCCTGCCCATTCTCGACAAATGATTCTCCAATGACCATAGCCTACTTCTTGGTAAGACAGGAAAAAAAGCATCACCACCAGATGGATTCTACAACTCAGCATGTAGTCCTTAATGGAACTACATGGACAGAAACATGTGGTGGGGTACCACAGATTCTGTCTTGTGCCCAAAACTCTTCAGCATCTTCATACAGGATTTAGATGAGAGGATAGAAGAGGAATTCAAGTTTATAGACAACACCAAGCTGGTGGACAGGAGAATTGCCAACACTTGGAAGATGGAGTCAAAGTTCAGAAGGATTTTGATAGTCTTGAACATTGGACCCTATCCAAAAAGATGCAGTTCAGTGGTGAGAAAAGTAAGGCCCTGCGTCTAGGCAAGAAAAACCAAATGCACAGGTATAGAATACATGGAACCTGACTCCATGGTAGCAACTATGAGAAAGTTCTATTTGTCCTTGTGGATCACTATTTAAGTATGACCCAGCAGTGTGTGGTCCTAAGATACATCAAAAGAGAGAGACCATCAAGATTATGAGAAGTTATAGTATCACTTTATATTGCACTAGTGAGGCTACACTTGGTATTCTATGTCCAATTCTGGTTGAGGGAGACATTTTTGGTCTCAGTTTGAGTCTTGGGAGTTATAAGCCAGTAATATGCCTCAGAAAGCTTCAGCTTTGGCAGGTGGATTACTGGTTCTTGGTCTTCATTGGTCTACTGGCACAATGGGGGAGCATCTTTCTTCTGTTGGCACCTCAAACCCTTGCAGAAGGGAAGCCCTGGGAACAAAGCTAAATTGCCCCGGTAGGCCGAGGGTAATGACAAAGGACTTTGGCCTAGACCAAGCACCTCCAAACGTGGCAACTTTAAAACTTGTGGACTTTAACTCCCCAGATGGCTGGGGAATTCTGGGAGTTGAAGTTCACAAGCCTTAAAGTTGCCAAGGCTGGAGACTCCTAGCCTGCTGGCTGAGGAATTCTGGGAGTCGAATTCCACAAATCTAAAAGATGTCAAGTTTGGGGACCCCTGCCCAAGGTGGCCTCAGGATCAGGATGAGGCAGCTGGAGATCCTAATGGAAGTTCAGTGAACCTGATGGTTGTAAAAAAGAATGCCTGCGTTTTTTGAGGGCTGTTCTTTCTGTATGCTAATTTAGAAATAACAATTTCTAAGCCCACAAATTACAAATATAGCTGCTTCCTAGTTGCAATTTGCATACATTTAAAAGCATTATGTATCACCTGCTATAAAGAAGGGGGAAGGACGGTGAAGAGGGATAAAAATAGGGTAGTTTCTTTCAGCTAAATGTCCTTTTAGTAATCATCTCTGAGATTTCTTTTAAAGTTTGCCTGTCTGGTGTCTTCAATCTCAGTGTTTAGTGTAAAAATGAAGAGGCAGTGACAACAGATACCAGTAACTGGAAATTCCGACTTTATACTCTTAAGAAGTAGCAGGAAAGGGCAAATGTTACTGAATGATCTTCAAATCAATAAAATCAAACCATAGGTAGTTCTCATTTAACAACCACAATTGGGCCTGGAATATTGGTTTTTCAATGGCCACTATATGACCTCACTCAAATTTTTGACCATTTTTTACAATGTGTAAAACTCAGTCATTACAAAAAACAACATAATCCTTAAATCATGTGATTGTTAAGCAAACCCATGCTCCCAATGTCCTTTTTTTTGCCAGAAATTGGCAAAAAAAGGGGGGGGCACATTGCAGTCATGTGACTGTGGGATGCTTCAACTTGTCCATAAATCTGAGCTCATTGTCAAGTTCCAGAAATGTAGTTATGTGACTCTAGGTGTGTTTGCATATGCAAACATTTTTTAGTCTATTGTAACTTTGAAGTTGCTACATGAAAATTGTTAAGGGGGGACTACCTGTAGGAGATTTGGACATGCCAGAACATAGAAAATAGAACACGAGAGTGAAAAGTTTTCTCGTCCAACCACCTGCTCAAGCAGGAGACCCTACATCATTCCAGACAAATGACACGACTTAGGTAATTCCTGACCCCAGTAATTCTTGTGAGAAGGATATAGGCATCCTGTAGACCAGATTACGCATGTTTCTCTGTGAGGTAGACCAGATTAAGAAATCAAATTTCACAGAAGACTAGAACTGTACATTATTAAGCTAGAGTAACACAATGATGGGATTCAACATTTTTTACTACGGGTTCTGTGGGCATGGCTTGGTGGGTGTGGCAGGGGAAGGATACTGTAAAATCTCCAGTCAGAGGTAGGATTTGCTGGTTCTCCAAACTACTCAAAATTTCTACTAACGGTTCTCCAGAACTGATCAGAACCTGCTGAATATCATCTCTGGTAAACAGAACCTTGCAAGTCCTCAACTTATAACTGTTAATAATGTTCCAAGTTTCAATAGCTTCAGAAAAGTGACTTACAACTCGTCCTTGGAGTTACAACCATTGTTCAACCTCTTTAATTATATGGTTTCAATTTGGGCACTTGGTTATCAGTTCACATTTATAATAGTTGGGAACATCTTGCGTCACATGATCCTGATTTGTGACATCCCCCGCCAGCTTCCAACAAGCAAGGCTATTAAGATATTCAAATTTAGTAGGTAGAGCACTGAAGGGTTGTGCAGTGAACCAGAACACAGAGTTGTGGTTGATTGGTTGAAGAGTGCTGGCTCCTGGGTAAGGCAATCTGTGTTGTGATTGATTGTTGTGGGTGTGGAAGCAGAGTTTCCCTTTTGCCCCACCTATTTCTTCTGTGTTTTCCTCTGTGTGCTCTGAGATTTAACTCAGGTTTGCCTGACTATCTTGTTTAGGGTATATATAGATGAAAAATATATTTATTTATATAAATCTACAAGTTCGTGTCAGCATCTCTGACATCATTTGGATACCTGCTGATACCTGACAAAGGCCAATTGCGGAAGTCAGATTTGCTTAATGATCACATACTCCCTTAATGATAGCAATAGGACTTAGACTTAAATACTGCTTCACAGTGCTTCACAGCCCTCTCAAAGTGGTTTACAGCATCAGTCTATTGGACCCAACAATTTGGCTCCTCATTTTATCGACCTCGGAAGGATGGAAGTCTGAGCCAATCTTGAGCCTGGTGAGAATCAAACTGCTATTAGTGAGCAATACTACATTCTAACCACTGTGCTACCATGACTATTGAAGTGATTTGTTTAAAAACCATGGTAAAATGGCTGTAAAATCAGGTCTGGTCACATGATGACTCACTTAACAACTGCATTACTTAGCAACTGAAATTCTAGTTGCAGTTATTGGTTGTAGGTTGAGAACTTCCTATACTTTTTTTTAACCTTCCTTCCCTTAGACTTAAGACAGTCTAAGTCTCTTCTTTGTGCTATCCCCCTGCACAGGGCTCCAATCCACTGCCTCCTTTTAGTGTATCTACGGTCTCCATTTTTACTTCCCTAGCCAGAGGTGCACTGCCATCTCTCTATGCTTTCCCTAGCTCTTCCTAGTTAGCAGCTTTTCTCAGCACCCACCACTTTTCTTTGTCAGGTTCCGCTTTTTCCACCACACCAATCGCAGGACCATAAATTCCTCTGCTCAAGGGTGCAGATATGCGATTCCATGTGTCAGGCTGCCACGAGGTCTTTGAATCACCCACATAGGAGCTGCATAATTGCATCCAAATCATACAGCTCTGGTGGCCTACTATTTTGCAGGGACACTAGCCAGCCAGCAGCAGCACTTTCCAGTTAGATGCCAGTGCGTGAACCCAGGCTGCATCATCTGGATGCATCCCCCCATAGTGCTCTATGTGGTGCCACATCTGGGTGAAACGGACCATCAGAGGGGGTGGTAGCCATTTGTCTTTTATCACAGTGTGCCCAGTTGGTAGGGCTGCTTCTGCCACCGGTGGAGGAGGAGAGACTCCAGGGCCATGGGGGTAGAGTCTGCTGCTGCTTCTCCTTGTGCCAGGAAACCAATTGTCCCAGCAGGTGCCATCACCACCAGCTGCAGGAGGGGAGGAGACAGGGTGGATAATGATTCCCCCCACCATGTCCCCCCCATCCCAGCCGCCGCTGCTGCAGCATCCGGTGATACAGATCCTTTGATTTCTAGTCCACTGAACTTTTCTCCCAGTTACTCTGATAGGCTGTGGATGGCTGCTGGAAGTTTCCACTCGATCGGTTTGTCTGACTCAATCAGACCCTTTGCCTTCTACTTGCTTCCTTGGATTATGTTGACTCCTCAGCATCAAGGTTCCAGGTAATACATCCCATCCAATAAGAACTCCAAAGCAGGCATATTGGCATTTTCTTGGTGGAAAACCAGCTCTAAGTTTGGTTTTACACCCAATTAAAAGTAAAAGGGAGAAGACCTTGAGAACAGTTTGATGCAATACAAAAGGCTTAGGTGCCTTGGAATGGAACTGAACTGATAATTGGATGCTGTCCTGTGGAATTAACAATTGCAAACTGCTTACACTGGATACTTAGAAACAGATGGGGAAGACACAGAAACCTGTCCTTGAGAACATTTGAGTCTTGATGGATTACAAATATGTTGGACAATGTGAAATTTGGATTTAATTTGAAGCTAAGTGGAGATTTTTTTTCTTTGAACTGCTGAATAGAGGTGACGTGTAACTATTGGGGTTTTTTGTGGGCCTTGTGGATTACAAATATCATTTCCTATAAGAAGAATAAGTGAATTAAGAGGGATATTGAAGAGATTGCTTGGACATTTTAGATAAAATTTGTGTGGAATTTTGAGTCAAATTTAGAGTTAAAATTAAAGTTAAAAGATAGTGAAATTAGTTGAGGATTAAAAGGGAGGGAAAAAAGAAAAAAATTGTGGTGGAAAAAGCATTACCAGTTAATATTTAAAAGGGCACGAAGAATTTGGGAGAAATTTGAAGGGTGGTGGGACACCTTATCTAAAGCCATTGATATGTTGATATTCAAAACATCTAAATGAGGGGGAAAAACTGGATTGGCATCATCATCTGCCCCGTCATCCACCCCATTATCATCAACATCAAGCCCTGCAAGCCAAAGGTCAATAGAAAACTTTATCCAACAGGAAAAAATGAATACAATTCAAAAAAATATACGCAAACACAGTTTCAATTGCTACAAGAGGTCATAACCAAGAACCATAATGAAGTAAAGACTGAGATAGGTGAAATGAGGACTGAGGTGAGAGAGATCAAGGGGAAAATGCAAAGTATGGATGAAAAACTGGGGACTTTTCAACAAATGTTAGCTAAAAATGAGGAAAAGATTAAAATAATTGAAGAAAAGTCAGAACAAGTAGGAAAAAAAACAGAAAAAATAAACCATAGACTAATGCTGGCCTATAAAGAACTCAGTGGAACTATAATCCAGTTGCAAATGGAAAAGGCCAAACACTTTTTGAGGTTTCAGAATATTGAGGAAGGGAGAGAAGAAAACATAGCCGAGCTAATGGTAGATCTATTGGTTCAGACATTACAGATGAGATGAGGGCAGAGATAGATGAAGTATTCAGAATTCACACTAGCTACACTAAAGAGAAAAAACTCCCAAGAGAGGTACACGTAAGATTAATGAAAAAAACAACAAGAACAGACATTCTTAAAAATAAAAAAGGAAACCCTAAAATATAAAGGAAGAGAGATTATGGTTCTAAAGCAAGTACCCAGAAGAGTTAGAGACCTGTGGAAGCAATATCAATTTCTGATGGGATAGTCAATCAAACATCAAGTAAACTTCAGATGGCTGATACCAGAGGGAATCCTGGTTACCTAGAATGATAAAAGACAAAGACTGGACTCTCTAGATCAGGGGTCTCCAACCTTGGCCACTTGAAGCCTGGAGGACTGAAGTCCTCCAGGCTTCAAGTGGCCAAGTTTGGAGACCCCTGCTCTAGATAGGGCATATGAATTTTATGACTATTACTTTAAGCCACAGGAGCAACAAATAAGAAGTTAGGAAGTAGAAAATAGAAGACAAGGGGAATTAATGACAGATGAAACTATGACTAAGCAACAAGAAGGAAGTGAAGTTGAACAAAAGAGACAAGCAGAACAAGGAGTAAGAACAAAGGAGCAAAAAGAAACAAGAACAACTAAATGGAAAAATAAGTGTCACAATGAAAGAAGAAATAAACCTACTGTCAATTAACATAAATGGATTAAATTCTCCCATGAAGAGAAGACTCTTTACAAAACTGCAAAAAAGTGGTGGATTATAAAGATTAAGATATTTTAAGATGAAGAAAACAAAATCATCGCCATCTTCTGTGTCATCCTCTGCTACATCAAGCCCTGCTGGACAGACATCTTGGACTTCTTTTGCAACAAGAGAAGGCTAATCCGATGCAGAGAGAGATTAAAACTGTGATACAAGCTTTACAAGAAGACATGGAAGATCTGAAGGAAGGGATAGAGAAAGTAGATTAAAGGAAGGGAAAGTTGAAGACAGCAGAGAAAATAGATGAAAAAATAGATGGTCTCCAACAAATGATGACAAAAAATGAAGAGTGTTTAAAAAGTAGAAGATAAAGCAGAACTAACAGAAAAAAGAGTGGAAGAGCTTGACTCTAAATTCACAGTAGCAGATCAAAATAAAGAAAGAACTATAATTATGCTAGAAATGGATTGTGTATTATCTGAAATTTCAGAATATTGAAGAATAAAAAGGAGAAAAGCTGGTGGAAATAATAGCAGAAATGCTGGCAAGTGCCCTGGAAGTGCCAAAAGAAAAATGTTGGCTGAAAGCCCTTTATATTAAAGAGACAATAAAGGCAGAATTAATCTACACTGATGAGGAAGGAAGTGTTTGGGATATAACAATGAACTATAAGCAGTGGCAATATCGTAGTGGCAATATACACACTAAATAATAAACAAGAGGATTTCTATGAAAAACTTCACAAGAAAATAATAGAATTAGAATATGAAAACATGTGTATATTTGGAGATTTCAATGTGATAGTAGACATGGAACTGGATTATAAAACTAGAAAGACAAACAAAAAAGTTAGGAAAATGCTGCCAAAGACTTTTTTTTAAAATGACAGAAGAACTAGGTATTCAAGATGCATGGTGAGGAACACATTCCAAGAAAAGTGAATATACATTCTATTCAAATAGGCATATGTCTTGGTCTAGAATAGATATGATGTGGACATCAACAGAGTTAACCTCTGATGCGCAAAAAATAAATATTGAAAGAAGTATTTGGGCAGATCACAATCTGATAAACATGATTTGGAGGGGACAAAAAAAGAGGCAGAGATGGACAATGAATGAATTAATATTGAAAGAAAAAGAATTTACCCAATTTGCACAAAAAGAATTGGATTTAAAAGAAAGAATAGGAAAGAAGGAATCTCACTACAAACAATATGGGATACAGCAAAGGCATGTATTAGAGGGTTAATTATAACATATGTGGGAAAAAGGAATAAAAAGAAAAGACAGGCACAAAAAAAAACCTAGAGGAGGAATATGAAAATTTAGAGTCTGAATTACAGGAAAAACCCACAAAAAAGAGTATAAAAAATCAAATGGACTTTAAAAAACACAAGTTGAATTTAATAGACAAAGAAGAACTAGCACAAAAAATCAAAAGAACTAAACAAAACTTTTTTGAAAATGCAGATAAGCCAGGAAGATGGCTGGCATATAGACTGAAAAAAGAGAGAGAAAATAAATTGATCTACCAGCTAACAGATGAGGAAGGAAATGTTTACTATAGAAATGATGATAAAAAGAAAATAATTCAAAACTATTATGAAAAATTATATAAACAAGAGGATATTCTAGAAGAAAAAGTGGAAAGATATTTAGAAAAAGTAGAATTACCTGCAGTACCAGAAGCAATTAAAATAACTTTAGAAGAAAGAATGACAATGATGGAATTAACAGAAGCAATTAACAGACAAAAGAATGACAAAACACCAGGCCTGGATGGATTACCAGCAGATTTGTATAAAACATTACGAGACTCTTTAAGCAACCCATGTTGGAAGTATTTAATGAACTACTGATTCTTGGTTGGAAGCATATATCACTCTCAAACCGAAGTAAGACTCAGACTTGCAACAGATTAAAAACTATAGACCAATATCCTCATTGAATGCGGACTACAAAATATTTGCGTCAATAACAGCAAAGAGGTTAAAGAGATTTTTAAATCAATTTATACATCCAGATCAAAATGGTTTTTTTTTTTACCTAAGAGACAAATAAAAGATAACATGATGTTGCAATATCATGACACATCAGTAGGAAGTCACGTACACAGAAAACCCAATACACATACAATACACATATAGGGTGACACTATTGGAACAGCAACGTGTAAAACCTGAGTTGGCTATAGCATAAGGTGTAGCCATATATGGCAATATTCCCTATTCCTGTCTAACTTCCTCATGTGTAACATAACCCCCCCCCCCTGCTTGCTGCACAATAAAAGAGAGGTGCGTAGTACTATCTGGGCTTCCTCTCACCAAAAGAAACCTTTGTGTCGCTGTCATCTTTGCCATCAAGGGGAGCCCGCCCAGACAGTCTGCCTGGGTGCAGGTCGTCAGCTGACTGATTCATCCCAGTACTGGGACCCGCAACGCATCAACATGAGAATAATTTTGAACACTTTGGAATACTATGAAGTGCATCCAGAGAAGCAAATGACATTGATATTTTTGGATGCACAGAAGGTGTTTGACAATGTGAACTGGCAATTTATGATAGCACAACAGGAGAAGATGAACTTTGGGGAGAGATTTATTAAGATGATAAAGGTGATATAAACAAACTACAAAAGTGATGATTAATGGAGACATGACAGAAAAAGCTAATATTGAAAAAGGAACAAGACAAGGTGGCCCTTTGTCACTATTATTTGTACTAACTTTGGAAGTATTAAATAGAAATATTAGACAAGACAAAGAGATAAATAGTATGGAAATAAAAAAAGAAAAATATGAATTGCAGACATTTGCAGATGGTTTAGTTTTTATTCTAGAAGATCCATTAGAAGCAGGACCCAAACTAATGGGGAAAATAGAAGAGTATGGTGAAGTGACAGGATTAAAAATAAACAGGGAAAAAACTAAAATTTTAGTGAAAAATATTACAGAAAAGCAGAAAAAAGAATTAACAATGAGGTTAGATATTCAGATTACTAAGAAAATCAAGTAGTTAGAGATCCACTTGACAACAAGATGGACAACAATTAAAGAGGATAGTTATTTTAAATTGATAAAGATAGACAAAGATAAAACAAAGATAGATCTGAAAAAATGGAAAAAATTGTGATTATCACAATAGGAAGAATAGCAACAATTAAAATGAGTATACTGCCAAAGTTATTATTTTTGTTCCAAACAGCCCATATAAAATTGAACCTCTGTGCGGGCCCTGCATTTACCTGGCATCCAAAACTCCTGGGAGGAGTGGGGGTGGGTGGAAGGGGCGGGGCAGGGCAGGGTGGGAGGGGCCAGCCAGGGGTGGGATTTGGTGGTTCTCCAAACGGGCCATAACACTAGCTATGGGTTCTCCTGAACCCAGGTGAACCAGTAGCAGCCCACCCCTGGCTAGAATGTTTAAGAATATGTCGGCCAAGTGTTGGAAGTGCAACCAAATCCTGGCCTCATATTACCACATGTGGTGGACTAAAATACACACCTGGCTAGAAAAAAATGATAAAGGAACATATAGATTTAAAACTGGATTATTTTTCTGTTGAACATCATACCAAACAAATACAATAAAAAGAATGCATATTTAATAATACATGTATTAACAGTGGCCAGAATAGTGTTTGCACAACATTGGAAGGGCGAGGAGATCCCCACAGAAGAAAAGATAATAACAAAAAATTTAGAATGTGCAGAAATGAATAAACTAACATCTGAAATTAAAACAAGGGAAGACACCAAATATTTTGAGGTATACGATCGGTTTTATCAATGGTTAAATGAGAGAAACAGGAGTTTGAACTTTGAAAATTACAGGAGAAAGATTAATTTTAATATTAGGGTTGACCCCTGTAACTTACTAATTTTAATTAATTTTAATTAGTACTAACAGTATGTATCAATATCATGAGGGAAAAGCACTATTATAAGATTACTATTAGAGAATATTATTACCACAATGAATATTACTCAAAAGAATTGTAACCAGAAAACAGTCTATATGGGTTTTGAATATGTTGTTCTTTCAATTTATATTAATAAAGAATAAAAAAAAAAAAGTAAAACTTTGTCACTCCCCCCCCCCCCCGGTCACCAATCACATGGTCCAATCCGCATGTGGTCCAGTTGCTAAGTGACCTCAGTCTCCACCTTTCTAATACCTGCACCAACATCCTTGATTCGCAGGGGAAAGAATTTTATTTTGGCTACCACACCCCAGCTATCTCTACACTGCCTCTCCTTTGCCCTTTCTCTCCAGGCTGTGTCGGCTCTGAAGGAGTGAGAAGAGAAAACTCACTAGAGAAAAGCTACAAAAAGGAAATGACCATAGTTTAGCCAACTTCAGGGTTGATGCTGAGGGGATTATGGGGTCCTCAGCTTCCACTACCTTTCCAAATTTGCTGCCCTGCAGGTCTTCTGTCTTGGTGGGCATCTCCTCTCCAATGGCAGAAGGCTGTCATGCATTCCTTAGTCTCCCCTCTCACCTCCAGAATTTACCACCCCCCATCCCAGAGGTAGGATTGAACTGGATGTTAAGATTCTGCACAGTTTGGCAAACTGACAAGTCCCACCTCTGGCTGGCCCTGCCCGCCCTGCCCTATCTTGCCTTGCCTGCCTTGGGTGGTGGCAAGAGTCGCACCTGTGTCCAGCTACTCTCTGGCTCCTTCTCTTGCTCGCCCAGATGTGGTCCAGCTGATCTCTGTGCCTCACCCGCTCTGTTCACCACGGCTGCCCACAATGGTAAGATGTCAGCCAAAGGGTTGCCTTGCAGTGGACACAGTGAAGCTTGGCTGCCTTTTGGGCCTGCCTCTTGTCATCCTTCAACCCACATGCTGCCTACTCGCCGTTTGCCTCAGGTCGGGTGATGCACAAGTTCCTGGCTCTGGCCTTCCCTGGGGTTTCCGCTCGCCTGCCACCCACTCTCTCTTTGCCTCAGGTCAGGGGACATGCCAGTCCCTGGTTCTGGCCTTCCCCAGGGCCTCTTCCTGCATGCTGGGCCACCACTGTGAGAATGGTGCAAGTCCCGCGGGTTTAGAAGGTAAGGCTGACGGCGGGGAAGGAAGATCTGCTCCGGGCTTGCTGTGCCTTGGTGGGGGAGGACATGGAGAAGTCCGGCCACCTTTTAGGCCCAGCTTTGGCTTCCATGGGACCTTCCGGGTGGGAGGCCTGAGAGAAAATACCTCCCCCAAGGGCCGTCCTCTCGCCCATCTACTGACCAGGCTGTCCTGGAAGTAGCATGTCACCTTGTCACGGGCTGGATGTGGGATCTGAGGCGGAGTGGAGGTCGAGCAGGCGGCAGCCCAGAGCAGGGCCTGAAAGGCAGCCAAGCCTCGCTGTGTCCCCATCACCACTGAGAAGCCTGCAGCCGCTGCTCTTTGCCTGTGCGAGGAGCCTCCAGCTGCCAGTCTTTTTCAGTGCAAGAAGCCTCCAGCTGCCAGTCTTTGCTGGTGCGAGAATCTCCAGCCGCCACTGCCAGCTCTGTTTCAACTGGCAAAGAGATGGCAGTTAGAGGCCCTTCGTGCTGGCAAAGATGCGGCAGCTGCAGGCTTCTCATGCTGAAAAAGACCAGCGGCTGCAGGCTTCTTATATTGGCAAAGAGTGCCAGTTGCAGGCTTCTTACACCAAAAAAGACTGGCGGCTGGAGGCTTCTCACGCTGGCAAAGAGGCCGCAGCTGCAGGGGTCTTGGGGTGGGTTTGTGTGCCAATAAAGGCTGGAAGTAGCCGCCCATCATTTCCTGCTGCAAAAACATTTTTAAAAACTCTGACGGTTGGCAGTGAGACCCAGAAAGAAATGAGGTGTCAGAGAATCAGCATTGCTGTTGCTGCACAAAGGTAAGTCTAAGGCTCCGGCCACTGCTGCTTTGGCCTGCCTCTACCACCCCACTTCCCATGAGTGACATCGAATTGGCCATTCCCACTCAGTCACATGAACCCCCCAGTCTTTAGGATGAACCAGTGGTTAAATTAGTTGGATCCTGCCACTGCCCCATTCATTTCTGTTTGGCAAAGTGCACTGGACATTGATGCAGGCAACAAAGAAAGCAAATCGGCATTGACCACTTATCCAGGCACATTTTGCCTTGGAAGTATAAAGCTTCATATGTGCCTTTTCTTCTTGGCATGGATGGCCTGAGAAAGCCTCCCTTTATGGGCAGATAAAAAGGTTGCCTGGAGGGGTGCCTGGGGTGACCACTCATTTTTCTTTCCAGGTGAGAATATGTTGGCAACTGGAAGAAAGTTGCACAGCTACATAATTAGGCTGCAGAGCAGAAGGTCCATAGTCTTGTAGGCAGCTCTTAGGAAGTTTGAGAATTTGGTCTTCCATCAGTAAAGGAATGCCTCCTCCGACCTGTCCCCCTCCCCTCCCCCCTTTCTTAACTTACTCTTACTCTGTAATCTTCTCACAGCCCTCTAAAGATGAAAAGCTCAAAACGTTTCAGAAGCAGCTCTGGCCTCCAGACCCTTTTCTCTCTGTAAGCAGCGGACAAAGCAACTGTGTCTTAGCCTCTCTGGGCCGGTGGGGGGTTTCATCCAACCCCTTGAGGGAGACCTTGTGCTCTCTTGTTTTAGCTTCAGTGAGGCTTCCGGTGCAGATAGATCTCTTCTTGTGGATGTTTCCCCCCTTGAAAAATGCTTGGGGAGACCCATAAGTGAGGGGGAGAAGTGGTACAACCCTCTGTATTAGCCTTCCTTCTAATGAGCCTGGCACCTGTTCATTAGACCCTTTGCCAAAGACCCAGCTGCTACTCCATTCTGTAGCCAGGTCCTTTTCAGTCCCCAAATCTTGCTCTTGGTGCTGGCATCTGCTTTAGCCCAGGGCATACAAAACAACAGTTTGTGTGGCATGTTGGGTGAAACAAATCAGTAGCCCACAGTTTAGCCTCGAATGCTTGCTTGATTTCCTCTTGACTCATTCCTTGTCTTTCTGCTTGGCTTGCTATCAGGCATTGTCCCTGCAGATCCCCTGGCCTGACCCTCCTGGTCTTTGCTGATCCTGGATGCTCCCTCTGCCCCTCATCCTGGCCTTGGCAAGTCCCATTTTCCTCTGATCAGGGCTGCCGGGTGAGTGCTTAGCATCAACCAGAAAATTGGAGTCCTGTTACGGTATTTAAAATGTTACTGCAAATCATGGCTTTAGTTATTACACCATGTAGATTACCGCCGCTATTATATTACCACAGGAAGACTTAGCAAGGGAACGTTTTGAAATCCCATCCTGATGTACCTTCTGGGCAAAAAGCAAAAGGGAAAAGCAAAATTGTCGTGTAAAAAAGGCTTTTCTGGAGCACAGTGCAAAATTAATGCACTGCCCTGATTACCACCAGTCAGGAAGGTGTCCTGTTTGACCTTTCTCTATAAAAGAATTTTGCAGAAAGAAAAGAGAGAGGGTTTCTACTGAAAGTTGAGATAATCGAGAGTACCTCCGTGAAGGTTTTGTGAATTCTCAAAACCTTGCTTGGAAGCATCTTGTCACCTGCTCGATTATTTGATGCCATGTTAGTCCTTGGCTAGTGTGACGGTTAGTGACCAATATTTTGGTCAGTATTATCCCCTGTGGCAAAGAGCAGTGGATCTCCAGGAGAGACCTTCTGCCTCACAAGCTGTGTTGAACCAGCCTAGCTTTTGTGTCATTTGGGGAATCCTGGTGCTTCTCCTGGCCTACCTGTGTAGATGTTCACCTCGAGTCCTTCAAGAAAAGGGGGAGAACACACCAACCTTCAGGCTTGGTCCAGCCTTCTTCCTTTGCATGGGCAGCATTTTTCCCCTTTACCAACAGAAATCTTCAGGGCTGCCATAGCAAGGTCGGTTGGAGTTGTGGGAACGTGAGGGAGGAGATAGAGATAGCTGGGAATGTGTTGCCAAAACAACATTCTTTCCCATGGGAGCCAAGAACATTCTATCAGGTGTTCGAAAGGCATGGACTGAAGCCAGCCAGAGTTGGGACTGTGACCTGATTGGCCCATGTGATGGACATGTGACCTGGGGACAAGAACTTTGGGTTTTGATTTGGATGGGGAAAACCTCGGGTCCTTCAGAGTTGGGTTTTCACCAGTTTTGCCAAGATGACATTCCAAATAAATTCATACTTTGAGGAAATTCCAGGCCTCAGAGTTTTGATTGCTTTGGGTTTGTTACTTGGAACCCTGACATGAACCTTCATACATTCATTTCAATTCTACTCTTTTACACATATATCTATCTTTAAAATGCTTCTTCCAGCACGCCTTCACTTTGGTTTCATTCCAAATAATTAACTTCCTTTTATTTAAATTCTGTTAACTCTACTGAAAGCTCCTTATTTAGTTTGCTTCATTCACTTCCCAGATATTTTTTTTATTTGCATCAAAATTGCTCCAGGTTTTCCTGGCTTTTTTCAATCTTAAAAATTTCTTTCCCTCTTTGACTACATTCTTTGCAACTATTTATTTTTTGACTGTGCCTTTGAGTCAGTTTTGACTCCTGGTGACTGAAGTTTTCTGGACTTATCTTGATTTGCCCTTGCCTTCTTTTTCCTAGGGCTGAGAGAAGCAATTGGCCTAAATTCCCCCAGCTGGCCTCATGCCTAAGGCAGGACTAGAACTCAGGCTCTCCCTGTTTGTAGTCTGATTCCTTTAGTCATGACACCAAACTGACTCTGTTTTGTCTATATACGCATGATAGGTTTCATCCATCTATTGTACCAAAGAACAATTAAAGCATCATTTCAATTGTCAGCCACAGGTATAGCAGCTTTTGCAGACCCATTAAATAAGTTGTGTAGCTACACTATAAGCAAAGCACATCCTAATTTTAATCTTTCTCCACATTCACGATCAACCCCTGAAGCTTTTATGTTTTTCCTTTCTTAAGCATTTATGATTTTCTTTTCATTAGGAAAAAATAGATTTGAAGGAACTCTTTTGCATTTCTGTTGGACAATAATGGATGAGAAAGGTCCCTTCTCTCTTTGTACTAGGTTGAGGCATGTGTGCAGTGGAAGGAAAAGACCATTTCTGTACTTGGTCCTGAGCATCCGAAAGGGGTGGCATGGGGCAGTTCTAAGCATCATTTGGGTTGGTCTTCATGGGGGATGAATCAGGATAAAATCTCCCCTCAACCATGGAGCTCTCTGGGATGACTGGCCTAGACAAGCCCTTTTAAGAACTTTGTTATGAGTTTGAAAATAATGGAGACTAGAGAAACAGTATGAGTTCTCAAAGAAATGCTAGGTGTTAGTGGAACAAATAAATAATAAATATAAGAACTTTTGCTGATTCTTGATCTAGATGAGGGGGTAGAAGGATAACTCATTAAATTTGCAGATGACACCTAGGTAGGGGGAATTGCCAACCCCCTGGAAGATTCAGAAGGATCTTGACAGACTTGAGTATTGGGCTCTATCCAACAAGATGCAGTTCAGTGGTGAGACGAGTAAAGTCCTGCACCCTAGGCAGGAAAAACCAAATCCACAGGCATAGAATAGGTGATACTGGGCTCAACAGTAGTAACTGTGAGAGGCATCTAGTTGCTGTGATGGATCACCACTTAAGTATGAGCCAGCAGTGTGCTCTAACTGCCAAAAATGCCAATGCAGTCCTAGGCTGCACCAACAGAGGGATAGAATCAAGAAGTGATAGCACTGCTTTCTACTGCACTGGTGAGACCACACTCAAACTACTGAAACCAGTTCTGGTTACCATGATTTTAAAATGATGCTGAGACATTAGAAAGAATGCAAAGAGCAACAAAGATGATAAGAGATCTAGAAGCTAAATCAAAAAATGATCAGCTAAGAGAACAGATATGTTTAGTCTAATGAAAAGAAGGTTCAGGGGAGGCATGATAGCATCTTCCAGTACTTGTAGGACTGTCATAAGAAAGAGGGCATTGGGTTATTCTCCATAGCACCTGAGGAGGACAAGAAGCAATGGATTGTGAAAGGGTGATTTTTACCTGGAAATGAGGAGGAATTTCCTGACAGTAAAAATGATTAATCAGTAGAACAGCTTGCATCCGAGAACTATGGGTGCTCCATCACTGGAGGTTTTCAAAAAATGACTGCACAACCATTTGTCCAGTATACTATAAGGATTCCTGCCTTGGGCAGTTGGTTGGACTAGAAGACCTTCCAGCCCTAGGATTCTGTGAAACTGAGGGACAAAATAGCTTGTCTGAAAGCCAGTAGATGACCCCAAGGAGAAGCTCTTAGCAGCTCCAGACCTAGGATTTTGCATTCCCTTGGCTGACGAAATAAGCCCTCCGTCATAGGCAGTCAATAGTCCCAAAGGCTAGTTCTAAATATCTTTAGGGAAAAGAAAGTGAAAGGGGAATTTCTCAGATTCACAGGAAAGGAACAGACATGAATCTGCACCACATTAACAGACCTCATTGGGTCGTGCCTTCTCCCACGTAGGAGGAAGGTCTGGAGGGAGCATGTCAGGCCAAAGAAGTCCCCTTGGAACAGAGGAGCAGCAGCCATACCCAGATAATTATTAAGAGAAAACAGAATTATTTATCCTCTCGTGCCCTGCTGCCCTTTTCAAGGCATGAGACATGCTGTAGCCTTTTGTTCTCTGGGCTCACACCTGCTTAACTGGTACATGACTGATGGCAAATAACTGGGCTGGAACTGCAGCCCGGTCATTTGGTCTGACCTCATATTTCTACTCATCCATCACTTGGCAGAATCCACTTTTGGAACTGGGAATCATAGAATCATGGGGCTAGAAGAGGCCTTCTAGTCTAACTGACTGCCCAAGGCAGGAGAGAACCTATTGCATCTCAAGCAAATGGCTGTCCAATCTTTTCTTAAAGACCTCCTGTGATGGAGCACCCACAACTTCTGCAGGCAAGCCATTTCACTGGTTAATTGTTCTTACTTTCAGGAAAAAAAACCCTCAGTTCTAGTTGGATCTCTCTTTAACAAGCTTCCATCCATTGCTTCTTGTCTTGAGCATCCTTCAAGACTTAAATCTGTCAAGATCCTTCTGAATCTTCTGAGTATGAACATTCTGAACACAAACATTCAGAGCTGTCCAAAATAATGAACTACAAAAAGTATTTATTTATTTATGTATTCATGTTCCATTGCAAGTCTAACAGATTCCCAGAATTATCAGCCACAAAGTACTGATGCTAACTGCAGAGATTTCAGCCACATAATGGTTGAATATTTTCAGCCAGAGAAGATGAAAGTCCAGCAGCACTTTAAAGATAAAATTGGTCCCAGCAATCATCATCACTACCAAAGTAGTATCCCCGTTTCATCTTGGAGTCGCCAGCCAGCAATGGAAGGCATCAAAAGGTCTGCTTAGCCCTGAAGCAGCAGTTGGTAGCAGTGTGATGCAGCTCCTTAAAAAGCAAAATTTTACTGTGGGATGTATTAAGAACAACATAGCATCCAGATCCCAGCAATTAATTAATTGCTATATTCTACACTGTGTCAGCTTTGGAAGCCATATTAACAGCAGAAGCTTCCACGCTGCCATATTCCAGTGCCTGGAAAATTGGGAGGGGGGATTTCACGGAGCATATGTAGTTAGACATAATAGCATTCTTCTTTTCGGTCAAGGTCATGGTCTTCCTGCACCTGGATGAGGACTGGGTTAAGGGCTGTCTCGAGTTGGGTGCATGGTGATTGGACCATGTAATGAACTGATGGCTGCAGGGGGTGGATTTGGCTTTTTGAATTACTGAGGGCAAACCCAGAAGTCTCAGATTTGGGTTTTCCCAAATGTGCCAGTATGACAACTCTAATAAAGTGGAACTTTGAGAAAATGCCTGTCTCTGAGTTTCTAATTGCAGTTGGGTTTTGCTGGAATGCTGACATTAACCTGAATCACTAAATCGTCAAGCAGCACCCCAACTAGGGGGCTGTCCAGGGTCCTGACCCCCAAGCACCAACCTGACAACTAGGCGGTGTGAAGACTCAGGGAAGATGAAGGAGAAAGAGGAGATCGCAGAAGGAGCCGTGGGAATGGATACTGGGGAACTTATTGAGATCTGGTATTTTCCTTCTGCAGAAGCGGAATGAAGGCTAGGCACTCGGCCCAAGGAGACGGATTCCTGGAAAAGTTGCCAGTCTGAGCCAGCTCCAGCAATAGGACTGGAGGAAAGGACACCTGAATACCTCCAGCCCAATGAAAGTAGCCCATGGTCCAGAATGGAGAGAAGTGAGAACCTTAGGGTCCCACAACTCCTGGAATTGCCTCTGTCTTGGAGCCAATCTTTGACAGGTCTCCCAGAGTGTTTTGAGCAGCTTGAAGTGGGGAGTTATGTCCTGTGGACCCAACCTTCCCAACTGAGATGGAGCGTAACACAACCAACGTTCGCCTTTCCTGGCAGTGGAACCAGTGTTGCATTGGCATCTTTCAACTCAGCCGGAGATGATAGAGGGGCTGGCTCAGCAACCCCGGGCTACTCCACAGCAGGGAGACATCAGATGCCACCGGCATTGAGGATGCTGTCACCTCCAGTGGCCCCAACTCACCAACCAGGCTTTATGCTCCTTCCAGCTGAATGTATCCCTTTTGGCTGGGCCTTCTATCCAGGCCAGGGTTTGGTACAGTGCCAATGGATGCCAGCACTGTTTGCCCCACTATTCCTGGCACAGCCAGGGGACCAATTCGCCACAACGATCTCGGTGCAGCAGTGGGGTCTGTTCCAGCAGCACCCCACCACAATTCAACAACCAGTGCAGCAGCAGGTCCTGCCCTGCCGCCAGCTGTAGCCTAGCAGCCAGCAGCAGTGCCACAGCATATCCCTGTCCAGCTGCCAGCAGCAGCAGGTCCCTGAAACCCCCCCCCCCCAGGCGCAGCAACAGGTCCCTGGCCAGCCACCAGCCATGGTGCCGGTTCCACCCGCCGATCAGCTTGCACCTCTGGCCAGGCCACTGCCTCGTCGGTTTAGGGAGATGTTCGATGGAAACCCTAGGAAGCTGGCTTATTTCCTAAGTCGAGTTTGGGCTCACAAAGAGCAATTTGGGGAGCAATGTGCTTCAGACCACCAAATGGTATCAGCAATTGCAGATGTCAATGAATGCAGGGGATGCTTCTGACTGGGTAGCCCTACTGCACAGTGAGTGGGCTTCTGAATTAAATGATGCTGATGGGTTCGTTGAACTGCTTCAGGCCACATTCTAAGGCCCCGACTGAGTTAATGAGAACAAAGCCACATAAAAGTAACGAAACAAGGTAACTGACTCATAAAGGACTTTGTGTGGGACTTTAGGAGGGTCGCTGGGAACCTTGGCCATTGGCCTGACAGAATCCTTCTCCACTATTTTAAAGAAGGGATTGACCAAGAAGTCAGAAAAGCCCGTGGTGTCAGAGGGGTACCAGAACAGTTACATGACTGGTATACCATGTCTATAACTTTGGATAGGGAAATCCATCCAAACCATAAGCCCTCACCAGAGAAGCTGGGAAGGAGAACTCTGGCCAGATGTCCCCTGACAAAACCTGAGACAACTCCTGCTCAACCTACTGGAGTCATCAAGTGCTACCATTGTGGTCAGATAGGTTGTCAAGCTTCTGAGTGCCTGGCCCTGCACCAATTCCACAACCGCAACCAGTGACAGCCACTAGAGGCAGATGGGCTCCATGGAAACCTCTGGATGCAAGCCGCTTTGCCAGACAAGCCATAGAGATTCCCCTCCCCACTGAAGAGTGTGAGGAACCTCCGGCCAAACAAAGTCCTCCAGGAGAGGCTGGTGAAGAAGATGATGCAATGGTGAGTGCATCCACCCCCGCTTTTACAGTGAAGCTGGTAGTGCCTGAAACTGGGGAACAAGGAGAATTAGAAGCGGTAAGAGATATAGGTGCTTAATTGGGCTTCCAATCATTGAACTATTAGGGATAAAAACCAGATCCCCAAAACTCCCAATTAGATTGGAACAGATGGACAGAATTTTAATTGGTGGGACCCCAGCCACCCAAATTACAGAACTAGAGATGGGAAAGCATTGCGAACTTATACGATTTGTAGTAGCACCTAAAATGTCAGAATCAGTTATATTGGGTCTTGCTTGGCTAGACAAATGGGGCCCTACCATTAAGTGGGAAGATGGGTACCAGAAGATCATCACTGGGGTTGGCACAGTGCCCCCAGTCCCTCCACACAAGAAACTGCCAGTCAATCCAATCCAGCAACTAAAACTAGGAGCCTCCGCTTCAGAATCTCTGCCAGATGAGCCTCCAATCTCTAAAGAGTACAGAGACTTAGCAGGGGTACTTAGCAAGGAGGAATGCAAAGTCTTCCCCCCTCATCGGCCTACTGACTGTGTCATCGAAATAGAACCAGGGACCAAGTTGCCAAAACCAAAAATGTACCCCATGACACCTGCTGAAATGACTGAACTGAGAAAGTACATTGATACCAACTTGTCTAGGGGATTCATCAAGACAGCAAAATCTAAAGTGGCAGCCCCTGTACTATTTCAAGAAAAGGAAGATGGGGAGCACAGATTATGTGTTGATTTTAGGGAGATCAATGGAGTGTGTATACTAAACACCTACCCCTTACCCCTAATGAAAGAGTTACTGAACCACTTGTCAAAAGGCAAGATATTTACCAAACTGGATCGAAGGGGAGCCTATTACTGGGTCCGCATTAGAGAGGAGACAAGTGGAAAACGTCTTTTAACTGCCTGCTGGGGAGTTTCCAATTCTGGGTCATGCCCAGTGGTGAGATTCAATATTTTTTTATTACTGGTTCTGTGGGCGTGGCTGGGTGATCATGTGACTGGGGGGGGCAGGCCAATTCCACATCATTCACATCTAGGGGTGCCTTGCCTCATCCCACTTGCCTGGCCTCCCGAGCTCTTCTGGTCTTTGTCTACTACTACAGTGTCTGGTTGGTTATCTAATGCCTGCGTGTCCTTCTGGATCCAGAACTCCCACAGATTCTTAGCTCTATTATTCTCCACAATTTTCTGTGGAAACTCCTTGATGGCTGTCCGGAGAATTCTGGGAGTTAAACTCCATACATCCTTCAGCTGAGAGACCATTGGGTTCCATCTAGTGTGGTAAATCCCTGCTTCTGTGGATCTGGTGCTTAGTGCCTTTTCTTGTGCTGTTATGATCAGTGATCGGTGCTGCCTTTTACACACACACCCCACTTCAGGAATAATTTTAAAAATGATGATTTCTCACTTATTTCTTTACTAGTAGTAGAAACAAAATAAGCAACCATAAATATCACCTAAAGTTGGAATCCAAAGTCAGATGTACTCTAAATGTAGGCTGATTTTTAGCTACACACCTTCCCGGCAAATAGCAAATTTTGAAGCTCCAGGTAAAGGATTCATTTTAGGATGAGTAACCACAGTTTGCATGTTAGAGGTTCTTAAAGGAATGCCGGGAAACTTTGCATTTTAAAGAACATTTGAGGAGGGGTGCAGAATAGCCCTTCTCTGCCTGAGGCTGCAGAGACTTGGCAGCAATCAAAACACTGTGAAGCCACTGATCAACACTGACAGGGTAAGCCACTAGTATATGAAAATAAGAGCAAACTCCACTCCCTTCTAGGACTGATGATGTTGCCTAGTTTGGTAAACTAAACAGCTGCAAGAAAACCATAAAGCTCAGAGAGCACCAAGGACCCCACAGTTCAACCCTGAGCTACAAATATTCTCGTCTATCAATAAATACTTCTTGGTTCGAGGGACTCAGAGCCTGCGTTATATGAAATGGCTCCCAGTGGATTTCATTCTAAATTTTGATCTGATTTCTGTAAATAAGGAATGCAGAATTATAATGCCTGAGTATTTGGTCCTCCATAAATACAAAGTTAAGGGATAAACAAATAAAAAAGAGATTTGAAAAAAAGAAAAGGCCCAGGAAGGAAAATAAGGGAAAGTGTAAGAAAGAGTGAAAGAAGGAAAACTGAAAAAAGAATTACTTCCAACTTTCTTTGGTACATATCAAAATCTTACTCTAAGATTAACATTTGTCTACATTATTTCCATAATCCCACATCTAATCATCAAAGCCCAGATCAACTTTTAATTTCAGTTTCTCACAAAAAGTCCAGTAATGGTTCATATCGCTTTAATCGCTATTTGTTAAGGAAACCGCAATTGATTTATTTAATTACACCAAATTCTAAATAAAACAGGAAAGGAGAATCCTAAACTGTAGTGTAGACCCTGCTCCTCCACTTTGGCAATTCTAAGGTGCATGGGCTTCCGTTTCCAGGATTCCCAAGGCAGCACGTAGTTCGCCCATCTTAAACTTGCCAAGACTGAATAACGTTGATCTACAGAGAGGGACTTTTCCATTCCTCTTTCACTGGCTCTTACTTACTTATAAGCAATCATAATGCAAAATCTTCACTTCCACCCCATTCCAGATCAACCACCATTCTCTCACTAACCTGCTTTCCAGCTCTGTTCTCCTCTGTGCAGGGCAACAAAAGAAGACCATCTTTTTGGGAAGAACTTTTTTTTTGGAAGGTCTGACTGAACCTGTGCCAATGCTGCAAGTGGTAGTTCTGTGATAGGGAAGAAAGGGCAACATGCTTGCAACTGGTAGTGGTGATGGGGTGTGTGTGTGTGTGTGTGTGTGTGTCTATGTGTGTCTGTGTGTGTCTGTGTGTGTCTGTGTGTGTGTGTGTGTGTGTGTGTGTGGTAAAACAGAAGATCCGGCTTTCCTTCCAGGCCTTGATCAACCAGACTTTGTCCTGCATGCCTGATGCTTTTTGCAGGGAAGCCCTTTGTTGGGCTTCACACGTGTAGCATCATTCCTGGCTTGACCTGTTGGGCCACTCTGGAAGCGGGGTCCCAAGAGCCTCGTACATCCGTGAGTGATGCGAATGATGGCGAGATCTGCCTGCTTGGAGAGGCAATAAATCCCAGACTGTCAGAAGGCCCACCGAGCGGCTTCCAGCCTGTCTGGGAACTTTGGAGCATTTCAGCAGAGGGCACTCCAGACTGTGAAATCTGGTCTTGCCAAATCTCAGGCACATTTTCTGGTGGCATTTTGGAAGCTTGGTAATGTGTGCGCAGGGCCTCATAACTCACAGAGTTTGTGCTTGTGTTATACCATGTGCATATAAATTTAAAGAATATGCAGGCAGCTGTGGATAATTCAACCCAGGACTATTTTATCCCCTGTTCCTCTTCGTCATCAGAAGCCCTTCTTTCATCTTCATTAGTGTTAAAAACTGACCCGTCCCCAGGCAAAAACTGCTTAGTTCAATCTCTTTCTGGACAGGTCATTCTTCAAACTCCATTTGGATTTGGACTTTGGATACTTTTGTCCCCTCAGCAAATCCCCATCCACCCCCTTCTCCCTCGAGATGAATAAAAATATTTCAACATTTGTCCTGTCTCGTAAGCAGTTTCCTTTTTGTACTTGAAAAAGACTGGCCTTAAATTAATAGGCCCGAGTCTCTATAAATCTGCCCTTTTCACTCACGGTTGTGAGAACATGAAATGATTTACCCACTTAAGCAGTAGGAAAGGAGCATTAGCAACCTCCGAGTCAGGAACACTGAAACCAAACACAAATGCCAAGGAGTTGGGTCCTCAACTGGGTTGGGCTGTTGCTCCTTAGCAAGATTTATTGAGTGCCAGAGGGCCCCTTGGCCGTTTGCTTTGTGTTGCTTTGCATTGCTTTGCTTGTGGGGAGGATGAGCATATTTGGCAGTGAGTACAGACTCCCTCCCCGCCTCAAAATGACCGGCTCCCCCACTATAAGTGTGTCTTGGCAGAGATTCTGAAGAATCAGTACACTTCTCATCCCAACCTAGGAATCTGCAAAGGAGCTGGATCCACCCTGTGTCAGAATGACAGGCAGCCCATCAGATTCACTGTGACTGTTTAAAAATAAAACAATCGTCCCATTACACAATGAGGTTGCTGCTGCACTCTAAATGGTGATCCAGCTCCAAATGGCGTCTGTTTCTCTCAACCCAAAGAGGAAAATTTGGAGGGAAAGGTGCTATAGAGCTCTTGAGCTCTGTGAGGAAAAAGGTACATAATGTTTGAGTAAATAAATACAAGGGTCTCCCAACTAGTTCCTACAACAGAACAAGAAATGGATTTTTGCACAGGTGATTTGACTGAATGATGCAGATTTTGAGGCCAAAAATATTTTGAAGCAAGCATTGGATTATTTGTGAACTCTGCTTGCAAGACTTTTATTGCTTTCTATTTCATTTTTTTGAATTTTGAATCCCTGCTCACAGTCACTCATGCCTGTCTTGACTACTGCAAGATGCTAGTCTACATGGGACTGCCCTTGAAAAGTACCTAGAAGCTTCAATTGGTTCAAATGTGGTGGCCTGCACGGTTTTGTACTGGCCCAGATGTACCCTCGTCATCTGTGGGAGCTGCATTGGCTGGCAATTTGCTTTGGGGTCCAATTCAAGGCACTGGTTGTCACCTGTAAAGCCCCACGTGGCTTGGGGCCAGGTTATTTGAAGGGCCACCTTTCCCTGGTCAGAACTGCCTGACCCACCACCAGAGTGAGGAGGCAGGAAACGTTACAGGTCCCCTGTCCTAAAGAGGTTCCTTTAGTGCAGAGGTCTCCAAATTTGGCAACTTTAAGACTTGTGGACTTCATCTCCCAGAATTCCTACGCTGGCTGAGGATTCTGGGAGTTGAAGTCCACAAGTCTTAAATTTGCCAAGTTTGGGGACTCCTGCTTTAATGGGATCAAGTGGTGGCTCCCTCCCTATGGAACATGTGGTGGCTTCTCCGTGGTGGCTCCTTCCCTATGGAACATCATCTCCATGGAAATGAGGTGGGCCCTCACTGTGACTTTCCCAAGGCCACGAAGGCCTGGTTTTCCCAAAGGGCCTGGGGATCCAGATTGGGATGGAGCTATCAAGCGGCTTATGGGATAGTTGTCACCACAAGAATGGAGGGTTATTTTTAATTGTTTTTATTTTTATTTCATTTTTGCAAGCCACCCAGAGTCACTGATAGTTTGAAAGATGTGAGTAACACCCCCTCCCATTTCTTATCTTATTTTAGACGCTATCTTAGTCCAGATAGAAGGACAGTATTAGGGGAAGAAGTTAAGGTGCGTGGGAGAGGGGTCACATCTTTGGGGGAATTCCAATCCAGAAGGTGTTTTGTGGTTCCCCATGGCAAAACCCTGACCCACTTTTCCTGCTCTCTCTTCTTCATGACATTCTCTTGTTTCATTCCAACCCATAACCATGGAGGGGGGGGGGGTCTAATGTCATTCTTTCAACATTGATGCTAGATTTTCCTAACTGAGTTCGGGGACTGGGAGCTG
>NW_020769327.1:14758510-14824038 GCF_900518735.1 Pseudonaja textilis
CGGCGGCGGCGGCGGCCGTGAAGCAGGTGCCAAGTACTCCGTCTCCCCCCGCCGGCCCCCCTCTCCGCGCGCCGGCCTTCGGGGATGAAGGGGCCGGACTTCCCGGGCGGAAGGCGTGCCTGGCTCTGCGGCTCCAGCCCCGGCACCTTTCGGCCGAGCCTCTCCCGCCGCTGAGCGGCCCCGCGCAAGCCTCGCCGCCCCGGGAGATCGCGAGCGCGGGTGCCTGCGGCGCCGCGGACAGGAAAGCCGAGCCCTCGGGCGTGGCAGGGCAGGCGGGGCGGCGGCGGCGCTCCGGTCGCTCCGTCCTCTCCGCCTCCCGCGCCTCAGCCACTACGAT
This sequence comes from Pseudonaja textilis, assembly GCF_900518735.1. The sequence continues at coordinate 14,758,848 of NW_020769327.1, forward strand.
GCTCCCCGCTGCGTCGGGCGCAGCCAGCCCTGAGTCGGACGCGCCCTTCCCGCCGCCGCCGCCGCCGCCGCGCCCTGCCGCCGGCCGCCCCGTCCTCGCCGGAGGTCCAGCCGGAGCCTGAGCCGGGCACGCTCGGCCGCGCCTCGCCCGCCGCCCGGGATGCTGACCTGCTGCCTTGCCCCGCGCCCGCTGCTGGCCCGCTCCTCCTCCGCCGCCGCCGCCGCCGCCGTCCTGCTCGGAGTCCTCTGGCTGCACGCCTGCCGCGGCATGCCCCATGTCATCCGCATCGGTGAGCCGGGGGACGGGGGTGGGCAGGGCGCCCGAGGTGCGGTCCCCGGGGCGGGCGTCGGCTAGCGGGACGTTCCTGGCACGGGCAGCTTCGGGCACCGCCGCTCTCCCGTCTGTCGCCCAGCCGGCGTGGTGTGTGGACTGGGAAGGCCGGCGCCGCACCGGCCAGGGCTGGGACCCCCCGCGCGCCCTTGACGGCGGGGCCGCGGAGCGGAGTTTGCCGGGGCGGGCAGGGGGCTCGCTGCGCCGGTCCGCCGTCCCTTCTCGCGGCGGCCGGGCAGATGAAGTAGCCCGGTATATAATGGGGTGCGTGCGTGTGTGTGTGTGTGTGTGTGTGTGCCGGCTCTGCCCCCCTCCTTCTCCGACGGAGAAACGAGCCAGGGGAAAACCTTCGCAGGGTCGGCCGGAGGCTTCAGGCCGGCCAGGGGAAAGCCGGGAGCCGGGGAAAGCGTGACCGGGAGAGTCGGGGCTGTCGGGGCGGCTGAATTAAGACCTCCTCAGCCTCCCTGCTTGGCTCCGGGTCTCTTCGTCCGAGCGGCTGCTCGGGGCATCCCCCGACGCGGAGTTCCTTGTGGAGCGGAGTTCGGAGCGGGGAGCGAATGGGCCAACTCTGCGACGGAGCCTCCTGGCAGGGCCGGGCGCGGATCGCCGGCCGGGAACTTCGGGAGCCGCAGAGCCCTCCGCCGCCCCCCGAAAAGCCCCCCCCGCTCCCGGGAAGGAGGGCCCGGGTCGCCTTTGCACTCTGCGGGGTCGGGGCACCTCAAATGCCTCCAGCCAAACGCGGGGGGGGGGGGGGGGGGGGGGGGGGGGGGGGGCCCCCTTTTTCCCAAAGGCAAGGGAGCGTGGAAGTGGTTTTCTCTGGGGATGGGGACCCTGGAGGGGCGGTCGGTCCTCCTCTTTCTCGGGGTCAGGTGAGGCGCTGGCCTTGACTGTGCGAAAGGCGCGGGGGGCTTTCCCCGCCAAGGGGTGTTCGGGAGCCTTCCCCGCCTTAAGCCACCGACTCCATACGGTCCACAGGCTGCTGCGGAGAAAGGCTTTTTCAGCCGCGGATCAGACTGGCCGGTTCTTCTGACAGTTCCCAAAAATCCACGAGGTCTTTGGAGCCTTTGCCGTTGACGGTGCGTGGATCACGCATGGACTTTGCTTTGCTCTGCACTGGGGCCCAATCCTTCGGCTCGGCGCACTTTGCGTGGGGCGCCCGCCTAGAACACGCAGAGGGGCTGGGAGGGACTCGCCTCGCCTTGATTTCGGGGGGGGGGGGGGGGGGGGGGGGGGGATGGGGTGGACGAGCACAAGACCGGGGTAGTTCTTTTATTCTAACGGCTTCAGGTGAAGGGATCACGCTGAATACCCGGCAGCTGCAAAGGTTTTGGATGAGAGCCCTTGATTTTAAAAACTAGACCCAGATTTTGGCCAGAGAAAACATTTATTGATTTTAGGGCAGGTGGGTGTTTACTGTCTCTGGGGGTGTGGGGTGGGGGTTAGGCTTTTTTTCTTTTCCTATCTGTTCAGTTGTGTCCAGTTGTCTGAGATTTCCTGGACAAACCCCTGCAGTTTTCTTAGCAAGGTTTTTCAGAAGTGGATGATGCCATTGCCTCCTCCTTGGGGCTAAGAGAAAATGACCCAGAAAGAGTGACCTGAGGCAGGTCTAGAACTCAGCATCTCCCAGTTTCTCACCTAGTGGCTTTACCAAGGCACCAAATTGGCTCTGGAAAGCTTGAGTCATGCAGGCTAATGCGGAATCGGAGGAAGGGCAATTGGGGACTTGATCTCACCTGGTCCAGGTTAAGATAGTTTGGGGTGGAATTTGGTCCAGTGAGGGAGGTTTTACACAAAGAGAAATGGATCCTTTGGTGATTAGATGTTTGGTATTGTGTTCAGGTGGATCACTTTGCAGGTGTGGCTGGTCCATTGCAGACTTTCAGGTGCGCCTCAGGGAGCTTTATCCATATGGGAGGAAGATTCTTTCAGTCGTTGTCAGGTTCCAGCTCTGTCTTGGTGGTGGTAGTGGGTTCTAGGAGCTGATATTCCATTAAAAAGAAAATTAGTTAGAAGATCATTAGTAATCTGTCAAAATCCATTTTTTCCCCAAAGTGCAGAATGAAAAGAAAACTCAACAGTGACAGGAGAATTTGTAATAACTGCAGCAGTTTCAGATTTAGATCAAAGCCGGCCTGTCTTTCTAATGCTCTTCTGTCACTTTTCCTTTTCTAAGAAATGAAGAATTTCTTCTATCCTGCGTCCTTAATTTGTTTCTTTCTTTCACACTGGGGCATTTCAAAATAAAAGGGTCATAAAATGTTGCATTTAAAAAGAAAGCAGCTTGTTGAGTTTGATTTGAGCTGCCAAATAAATGTCTACGAGCTTTGATTCTGGGGGAAACACGGTACGTGTTTGTGGATTTTTCTAGTTGTTAAAATGTTTTTTCTTTTCTCCTGCAAGACAAAGCATCTCTCTATTTTTTCGGTTCTGTTTCTAAGAAATCTTGTTCTTTGTGACAAAATCAACTCAGATGTTTTTATTTTTAGGTTTCCTTGTAAAATGTCATTTTGAGTGTAATCCTTTTTAAGTACCATTTGTAATGTCTAATGGAGAAAATGTAATTGCTGTCACGGGTATGGAGACTGCAAATCCACACATGGCGGAGTGGAATAACCCGACTGACTTAAGTGCTATTAGCTGGTGTCGCCGAGGAAGCTTCTTGTATTTTGTGAGTCCTTTGGAAATCACCCTGTCTGGTTCTTTAGGGGAGCCTAAAATCTCTCGCTCGCTTGGTCAGGATCCCGAAGAGAATTTCTCACCTTCTCTTCCTCTTTACTCCAGCGCCCTCTGAGAGCAGCACAAAGGGGCCGCTTCTCTCACCGGCTGTCTCCTTGCACTCCTCCACATCAGAAACCACCAGAAGAAGGCAAAACTCTTGCAAACAGAAATAGCAAGAGCCCTTTTTAAATTATGTTAAGCCTTGAAATGTCACATTTGATATTTTGATAGCTGAGGCATATAATTAAACAGATGGAAGCTTCGGCTGAAATTGTGCCTTGTTAAAATGGGTCAGATATTTGTGGTGTCTAGAAAGGGGTAGGAGGAAGACAGGGAAGGAGGAAGCCACCTCCGTGTCCTGGTTCCGGTAACCTTGGCGAGAGGCGTGTCACGGCGGCAGCAGCAGCAGCCACAGCAGGCCCCCTTGTCTTCTTCGCCCACCGTGGGGTCTCCGCCTTTCTCTGCATTGTGGTTCAGACTGGCGTGGGAAGCAGGTCTGGAGCCTGGCTGGGAGCTGGGGGGGGGGGCGCTCAACCTTCCCTCTCCTCTTCTGGAAGGGCAGCACGGCGGGCTCGGGCTTCTCACCCCTTGCAGGGGAGGCACTTGCCGCTGCGGCATCTCCTGTAGCTGCAGGCTCCCAAGGAGACGGGATGGTGCGGTGAGCATCTGCAGCAGCTGGAAAGGGGCCCCCCAGTTGTGAAATGTTCCAGGTGGAAGACGAGACGGGGCAGGCTGAAAAAGAGATTGCCCTGCCTGTTGTTTGGGTAACGTACAGGGCAGGCAGGCAGAGAGGCATGTGGGTTTTTGCGGAAATAAAATGCCCCGTTCGTTACTGATGTACACACGATCAATTTCAATTCATGGTTCCTTGAAGACGGGCTGATTATTTTCAGGATTTTTCCTGTTTGGAGGATTTGTTTTCTGTCTCTTGTTGTTTCCCTGAAATTTTCCTACACCTTAATAATAATTGCACTGTTGAAAACAGTGTGTTTAAGGCTGTTTTAATAACACCCACTATTAAAACAAATGTCTCACGGGCTAAAATTGTGATTAGGAACTCACCGAAATTCAGCTTTTAAGTGAAAAGATCAGAGGAGAATAAACCAGGAAGCCAAAGGTGCCTCTGAGCTCTGAAATCCATAGCACAGGAATGTTGGCTCTGCGGTTTTTGGGGTCAAGGCAGATCTCTGAAGGGGAGCAGTTTGAAAATGATGGATTTTCTCCCACATCTGGACCAGCCAAGGGACTCGATCGGCTCCCTTTGTTTTTCATGCAATGGTGAATTCAGCATTAACGTTTGTCCTGCTACAAACCTGGGTCAGTGCCTTGAAAAACAATGACTTGGCTTCCATTTGGCAGAAACATAATTGAAAATCAATATTATAAAAGTCAAGCTGGCGTGGAAATGTTTGCAAAAGATTGGGGTGCTCAGGATAATTCTCGGGGAGGGCAGTTCCACTTCAGTGCCAAACTTGCAAAACTGGATGCATGCGGAGCTGGCCTCTCCTCTCCTCTCGCAAGGCAGCGATTTGGTACCTCTGGGCTGCTGTTGGCAAAGCCCCTGTTCTGTGTGCTGCTCAGGCATGGCCCTTTCAGGGAGGGCAAAGTGGGAGAAGAGAAGCCCAGCAGGCTGGTGTGTGTGTGTGTGTGTGTGTGAGAGGTTTCATTATATAGCAAACATAGCCTGAAGAGAGTTGGGATTGTGCTGGTCACCCTCCTACCTGCCCCAGGTAACCTGCTTGAGGCCTGGAACAGATCTTCTAGGTTAGGGAATGTTACCTTGAGGAGCTGCCCTGCCAGCTCCAAGTGCAGGGAAGGTAGCCAACAGAAGCAACATTCTGGCTACTTGAACAGTGGGAGAATCTGCAAACATCCTGTGATTTATTTATTTTTTTAACTGTTGGAAGGGTGATAGTGTTGAAAAACAGAATCTTTGTATGTGGGGGAAATTGCCTAATATTTTAAATGCTGAAATGAATGTAGATGCCCCACAGAGTTTTCGTCCACGAGGAAGAAACTAGGGAGAAGATTCCGCGGGGCTTGCTCTGTTGAAATAAAAGGAGCCATCTTTCTTTTGTATCTGCCAATATTTAGATGCATTGCCTGATAATCCTGAGGCGAGAGAGTCCAATTTTGGTGAACTGCCAAATTAGAGCAAATCTGAAAACGAATCCACAAAGGCCTTTTCACAATTCTTAACCCCTCCCTGGTATGAAAACAAAGCTGAAGGAGTTCATAGCAATAATGAACCGTGTTGTCATGTTGCACACATTCCTTAAAAGAGCATAAAAGAGCTCAGAAGAACCTGCAAAGTTCACGCAGAGTTCTGCTCACTGTTGACATTCTGGCTCCTTTGGGGGGTTATAAATTTAGAGGGAAGTCCTGGCAGGTAGTAAAATTGTCTTTATCTGCATGAACCAAGGAGCAAATTCATCAGCTCCTTAACACGAGCAGATCTAATGTTGCCTTGGTTTGGGTCTCTGGGGGAATTGATTTCTGATCAGGTAAGAATCTTCGTATGTTTACGGAGATTGTGAAAGCAGCTTTCTGAAGCTAAGATTTGAGACATTGCTCAGGCGCTCTAGATGCTCTCATTTTGATAGGAAGGCAGATGGGGAAATGAATGTCAGGCTAAAGCATCAAGAGGAGCTCTTGGTAGCCAGCAGCTGTAGAGACTCAATCCTGGTTTTGCAGCCTTCAGAAGGAGAGGCAGTCGGCTTTGAGATGGAGTCAGGGCTGCGGTGGGAAAGCCGGCTGCTGTTTTTCCAAAACCCAACAGCTGCCTCCCTCAAATGGCTGCGGCTTCATTCTAAGTAGGCTGGGTTAGGCTAGATGCTGAATTTCGTGGCCTGAAACCTTTTCTGTGCATAAATCCCAGGTAATTTCTGTTAGTCTAGTCAAGCTCCGTGCATGTCTGCATGAGTGCTGCATTCCCATCCTTTGTGCTATATAGAAGAATCTACCTCATGAGGCTGGCAGTGAATTTTCATCGTTTCCCCCTAGCGAAGCCCAGTTTTTGTGTTTGTCATAAATCCTTGGTTCGACTGTGGCTTAGAGAGTTCTGAAATCCACTCACAGCTAAATGTGGTCCTTCTTGTCCTTTTAACATGATTGCAACTCCTCTCCAGCTCCTAGTTTGCCAGTTGAGATGAAGCTGATCTATTGCAGAGCCCAGGGCAGGTTTTGAATCACGGCAGCTGCTCCAGCTGTGGACAGTCAGCAGAGGGCAGATGTGTGTCAGTGATGGCTCTTTTGTTGGCTCATTGCTTCTTGACCTTTGGCTAAGATCAAGTGTCTCCTCCTACCTGCCTCCCACTCCCAAAGGCAGCTCAAGACAAGATGCCTTCAAGTCAAGCTTAACACCTGGAGACAGGACCGTTGGCTTGGCAGTGTGTCTGTCGTTGCCCAACTTCTTTTACTCCTAGGATGCCACTGGCCCAACTTGCTGTTTCTTTACAGTGATGGGCAGAAAATGCACCAGGCTTTGCTTGTTTGCCACCTAATGTGCATTCCTCAGCCCTTGTTGCAGAAACGGGATTGGTTTTTAGGCAGTTATATCCATTTTATTGGAAATCGCCTAATATACCACCAATACAATGTATTATTCAAAAAATTTGTGAATGTGCAGAAATGGAAAAACTCACACTAAAATTATAAGGAAAAGAGGAGGTGGAATTTTACTCGACCTGGAATAAGTGGTATGATTGGCTAGAACGTAAAAAAAAATGAAAAGTGGAATCAAGGGGGGAAAATAAACTTATGAAACAGATTACGATACATACAATAACAAACAGGAATCGTTAATGTCAGTCTTAGACTCTCTGGTACTTTAAACAATCAATAGAAGGAATTCATTGGTAAAAATAAATAAGTATAACCCAACAACAAATATTAACAAAAGAACATCATGTTTGATAGAACATAAATAACAGAGAACCAATAGGAACTAAGAAATAACTGCCACATAATATAATTTAGGAAATATTTAACTCACTGTCAAATGTATTAAAGGAAAGTTTAATTAGTTTTACCACAGAGATTATGGTAACGTTTGTATGAATCTTTGTTTTTTGAGTCTGTTATATTTGTATATTTTAATTTTTTGTATTCAATAAAGTTGATAAATTTAAACAGTACAGATCCCCCTTTGTATTTCGCAACTGTTCAAAATCTTATAAAACCAAGGGTGAAAGAAATGGGAAACAATTTGAAAAACATGGGGGAAAGGCCCCAGGTGATTCTGGCTACAGGGCTGAGTTGCCAACCATAATACTAAACATCTTATAATTCCACCTGCCTCATTCCTCATCCAAATTATCTGTGATGACCTGGGGCCTGGCACAAAGGCAACACAGTCACATGATTAAGAAGAATCCCTTTAATACCTCCAACTTTGCCCCCAATGTCCAGGTTACCTTTGGCTGGAGAAAAAACTCTCCCAAGAACAGCCTTTAAGTGGAGGAAATTCAGTCCGAAAACAAAGTACATACAAACTGTAAATAAAAATCCACATGCTGCAGCAATTAACTGGACAGGGCAGGAGAAGGAATTCCAGACTTGAAAGGCCAACAAAACACACACAGTTGGGAAGATGCCAGGAACCCAGATAAGCCTCAACAATAACAGATAACTCATGATTTGCTTCCAACAAGATGCTGTGCGCAGCTTGCCTTTTTAAACACTGTGTTCCCAGCTGCAGCTAATGAAGGGAATCAGGGCCCTTTACTCCCCCATAAGCCACGCAATCCATGTTGCTCTCTTCTCCGTTCCTCCCTGTGTGCCCTAGGATGAAGAGGGGATGGCCTTGAGTCTTCTTCTGAATTTCCTCTCCCTTGCTCTACCTCTCCCCTGCTCTGCCCAGCCGGACTTTACCCTTCCCCAGTTTCTTCCACAGTCAATGGAGCCACACTTCCGCTCCCTGTCAGCTGCTCAGCCACCCCCTCAGAATCAGATTCCAACAGGGGCATGACATTGTCTTTCTACTTACGTTACTTTCTTCTGCTTTCTTATTGTCTGGAGACAAAGCACATTTTTTTCAGGTCATGTGGCCACAGCCCTTCCTCAAGAGTTTGTAAATGTGAAAGAAAATCATGGGAATCCCTGTCTATTGGGTGTTACATAGACTACGTAAGAATATGGCAACCAGCTTTGGGCCCTTGCTTTTTAGGAGGAGCTTCAACACACTGAACATGTGAGAAAGCAGCTGAGGGGATCCTGGAAATAAAAAAGTAAATGGTTGGAGGTGTTGTTCTGCTTAGCTTAGAGAAGACCTAATAGCAGGACCTGAAGGGCTACCATCTAGAACAGGGGTCTCCAACGTTGGCAACTTTAAGCCTAGAGGACTTCAACTCCCAGAATTCCCCAGCCAGCAAAGCTGGCTGGGGAATTCTGGGAGTTGAAGTCCTCCAGGCTTAAAGTTGCCAACGTTGGAGTTGAAGTCCTCCAGGCTTACAGTTGCCAATGTTGAAGACCCCTGATCTAGAAGACAGGGCAGAATTCTGTACAGCTGTTCCAGAAGACAAACCCAAGAAAGAAGGAGCAAAGAAGCAGAATTTGCTTACAACATTTGAAAAGGTTACAGAAGAATAGACTACATTGGAACTCTCCTTTGCTGGAAGTGACAAAATGGAGGCTTGGGAGGATGATCTGTCAGGGATGCTGCTGCTGCCATGGGGGATTCCTGCACTGGGAGGAAGGTTGGACTTAATGTTCCAGGTTGCCTTCTACCCCCCCCCCCAAATTTTATGGCTCAACAAGGGCCAGAGGTTGGGCCAATTCAGGTGTTTTTCCCCCTCTCTGTGATCCTCATTTCCCCCCACTCTTTGCTTTCTGGAGGGAGAGTCCTTGGAGGCCCTGGGAGCCTCAACTAGGCTAGACTCAACCCCAGGTTGGGTTCCCCTCCCCCCACCTGAAGTTCTGACTAAATGCCCTCCACGTTCAATATTAGCTGCACCTCTTGCGCAAGAAATCTTGCTGCTTTCAGACGCCCCCTTTTCTTTCACAAATCTATGACTGCAAAACTCCCAGTGTGGCAACTTAGGTGTCCAGGAACAGCTTGTTCCTTGAGGGAACTGAGCAGCCCATGTTTCAGCTGAGTTGGGTGTAAGAAGAGAGCCCTGGCCAGAAAGTAATTGGTAACCAGTGCTGGTTGCTCAGTTTGCAGAGGCTACAAATAGAAGCCCAGAACTGAAGTGCGTGTTGTGCCCAAATGAATATGAGCCTTATGAAGGATATCTTGCCATATTCTGGACTTGATGCAGTCAAGGCTGAGCCTGGAAGGTCCATTTCTTTCTATTACAGTACCTGAAGCAGCAGGGCATAATCTTAGCTTATGTGTTCTCATTCAGCAGGTGATTGATTGAATCCAGCCAGTATTCTTTTGATTCAGCTGAGGGACTCCTGCAAACAGAGATTCTATATTCCAAGCATCTTGGCTGCCTGACCGAGAGTTAATATTTCAGATTGTCCTATAATTCCCACAGGCTGCTCCAGGATGAGTTTCTCGAGTGAACATTTCAACATTGCATCTTTGAAATAATGAACTGCTGCCATAAGAGGCACTCTTATCCGCAAGGCCAGTTCTGCCTTGTCCAGATTATTAGCTGGAAAAACTGGGTGAAGGGGGAGAATTCTCATTCATTTATCCCACATTGTTCAAATCACCTGGCTGAACAGGGGCTTGCCAAGATTGACTTCATCTGATCTTCCTCGGAAGCCTACCTGAAAATAAGGCCAGTGGATCACTGTGGCCTTCATTGGTTCTGGCTTCTCCTCCCAGGCTTCTGGTGAAGGAAATTCCCTCCATTGCGAAAGCCATCATAAGGCTGACATTTTGCTCTTTTCTCTGCTGCAAAGAGCTCTTTGCTTGGACTGTAGTCTGCACTTGGGCAAATTCCCTGCAATTTTCCCAGCCTGCATTCTTTCTGTGTCATTGCTGACACTGTTGCTTGCTTCCTGACTCCCCTTTGCGTCCATGACAGATATAATTGCCTGCGGTGTCCTTCCCCCAACAATTAGTTATTGTCAGCTACTGAAAAGTCTTTTCCTGCTGTCTGCTAGTAGCACAGGTTTAGAGGAAGCATGTGATAATAGTGAACAGGTTTGAATTATGGAAGGGGAAAGGAGTCCCTGTGGATTTTTCTCTGCTAGTTGTTGCCGACTCTGGGAGATGGTGCTCATCTCCAATTCAAGGCATTGAGCCAGTGTTGTCTGAAGAGGTTTCTGTGGTCAGGTGGCCAGCATGATATCACAGAGTGCTGTTTTCTCCCCATCGAAGTGGTTCCTATCTACCTACTTGCATTTGCATGTTTTTAAACTGCTATGGGCAGGAGCTCGGTGAAGACGGGTGCTCACATTATTGTGTGATTCTTGGGTCTCAAACCCAACCAACAAGCTCAGTGTCTTAAGCACTGAGCCATCATGCTGCCTAGAGAATTACGGAAAGAGGTTGTTGTGGTTAGCCGACAGCAGGTGTGGACGGCTGAGGAGAGGGAAGACTCAGATGAAGGGCCAGGACCATTAGGGAGTGGACTACTGCCTTCAGAGATTGTGGAGGCTGGCAGTGGTGATGAGGAGGTTCCCAGGGAGCCTGTGCTAAGTGGGCTTGCATGCAGGATTGTTCATAGGAAAGAGCAGTTACAACAGCATGGGTGACTCGGGAGTAAGGCTGCAATGTAATGGCCCCTCCTTCAAGAAGATAAAAGCCAGCTGTGAAATGAACGTACTTTGCAGAAGGCAAAGACATTTTGAAACTCCAGCCTCGTGGACATTCCAGTATCCTGAGTTTGTATTCGAAGATTCTTGTATTGCAAATTATTTCTTGTCTGTTATCTTTTGACAAGTCTTGCACAGTTGGCAAGGCTTGTGCTTATCACAGCTAATCATTTTGTAAAAGCATTACAAGGTTTCTGTTCCTTTTGGATTGTGTTTGATTTGTTGGGAAAGGGCGTGGGTCAGAACAGAGGTATGCAAATACAGAGCGGAAGTAAGTTGCTGAATGCAGGAAGAATAGATATGATGGAAATAGAGCATAAATACAATTCTTAGCAGATGAGTCATAGAACATAAAATAATCGAGTTGGAAGGGGCTATGGGAGTCTTCTATTCCAATCCCCTGCTGAAGCAGGAGACCCTATATCAGGGGTATCAAACTCCATTTCATTGAGGGCTGCATCTGAGATGTGTTTGACCTGGGGGGCATGGCCAGGGGGCATGGCCAGCTCAACGTCATTCATGTTGGGGTGCCTGTGGTGGTCTGAGTGCTCTGCTAACAAAAACAGCCCCTCAAGCTCTGTACAGTAGTAAAGATGGAAAAATGGATGAAGAAATGATGTGCAAATGCTGGTAGAAATATAGTGGATATTACATATAATCCTTGACTTACAACCATTCATTTAGTGTCTGTCTGAAGTTACAGTGGCACTGAAAATAGTGACTTAGTGCCCTTTTTCACACTGTTGCCGCTTCCCCGTGGTCATGAGTAAAGTTCAGTAATTGGCAACTGGCATGTATTTATGATGGTTGCAGTGACTTGAGTCATGGGACCTCCATTTGCAATCTTCTGATAAGCAAAGTGTCAGGATTCCAGCAGTTACTCCAATTAAATCATGAGCGTTGAACCACATTCTCAAAACTAAAAAAGATTTATTTGAAGGTAACATTCTACGTCCGGCATTTACCTGGACATAGCCAACTCTGAGACACGTAACCCACTGTCACCCTTGATCCTGCTCTTCCCCTCACTCCTCTGGATCCAACAAAAAATGTCTACAGCCAAGAGTCATCGATCATGCTCTCCAATTAGCTTTTTGCATGGCAGAAGCTTCAGTCATCTAATCAGTGTTTGAAAAAAATATTAATGGAATGTACTTTCGATTCCACACTGCCGCCTGCTCTTTGAAACTTCCCCCCCTTCTTTCGGTTGTCAACTATAAAACGTGTATTCAAAATGTTTTATGAGTTGACACAAACTCAATGGGGAAGCCAGGTTCACTTAACAACCATGTTACTAACTTAACAATGGCAGTGATTCACTTAACGTCTGTGGCAAAACTCACTTAACAGCTGTCTTACTTAGCAACGGAAATTTTAGGCTCAGTTGTAGGTCGAGGGCAATCTTTATGTCCATATATTATGAGGAATGCATCCTTGTTAAAAGAAGTGAACATAGTGTAAGAACTCTTTTGACTTGCTTTGAAATATGAAAGTGAGAGCTGAGCCTGTTTGTGTGGTTGAAAGGAGAGAGACTGGCTGGATGAGAAATGAATGTGGCTTGAATACAAAAACGTGTAACCAGCTCTAAAGAAGTAGGTGAGATGATTTGGCTAGAGAGAGAGAGAAGTCATGGGGATGAATCCCAAAGCATGTTCACGAAGGCAGATGCGGTGAGCCAATCACAAGGGCTGTCCACATGAAGCCACAGTAATCCTGGTTCAGATCCATGTGATCACGACTTTCTCAGTCTTCTCTTGATGTCGGGTGGCAGCAATGACAGGGGCAAATAAGGACACGGGCATGCAGGCATCTTCAAACAAGGGCTGCCATTGCATACTTGCATCCTAATAGATGTGAGTAAGTTGTGCACAATGATTTGTATAATAATGCACATACGACTGTTTACCCCCTCCACCCTAGCGCACTCCCAAGATCGAGAGGAAGGGGAAGTCAGAGAAACGCATGCCTGGGATCTGAGACAAAAAAAAAGACATGGTGTATGGCAGCGGTGGGATTCAATTTTGTTTACTACCAGTTCTGTGGGTGTGGCTTGATGGGCGTGGCAGGGGAAGGTTACTGCAAAATCCCATTCCCTCCCCACCCCACTAACCTGCTTTCCAGCTCCGTTCTCCTGTGCAGGATAACCAAAGAAGACCCAGCCAATCAGCTGGGACTCGGGAGGTGGAGAATAGATGGGGGTGGAGCCAGCCAGAGGTGGGATTGGCCAGTTCTCCAAACTGCTCAAAGTTTCCACTACTGGTTCTCCAGAACTGGTCAGAACTTGCTGAATACCACCTCCGGTGTATGGACAAAATAGTAACACAGATGATTTCCCAGGATAGAGCTGGCTTCTTGCCTTGCACAAAGAGGCCCACTAGCTTTTTGTGGAGGACAGTCTTACAATGTCACGTGGTCTGCCCCTTTTTTGCTGGCAGAGGGCTGCAGGAGGATCCCCCTAGCCCTGCTTGGGTCACCACAGATGCCCCCTGAAATGATTGACATCCAGCTGGCCATGCCTGCCCTGGCCACACCCACCCCGAGGTCAAACAGAACCCAGATGTGGCCCTCAATAAAATCGACAACCCTGGTCTAGGGCAAGCAACAGGAGCTCCATGCCAGCCCCACCTGAACACCCTCTCACCAGGCAGTCGGATGATGGTTCTGTTGCTGCTGCCGACTTTTAGAAAAGCTGTAGACCCTGAGCAATCCAGAAGGAGAATTCATTTAAGACCTGGCACATTACATGCATGCCTATTATTAATTTATTTTATTGCGGTGAATTATGAAAGGGTTTGACAGTTTTAGGAGTCATTATTTCTATATCATTTCGGTATTACTGTTTATTTTTCATTCTACACTGCCACGAGTCCATGTGAAATGTGACAGGGCATAAATAAAGTAAGTAAATAAATAAATATTGCACTCTCTTTCTTCCTGATGTTCAAGAAAAGGCTGGCCACCAAGTGGCTTTTTGAGAAATCGTGATTCCACTTCTGTGATTCCAGGTCTGGCTATGGCTGCTGCTGTGCACGACAAGGATGTTCTGTACTATTAGGATCCCCTCAAAAGCACTAAGCAGACTTTTTGTCCTGGCAAAACCCCTTTTATTAAATGAAGGTAAATTTCTTGCATCTACATTCAGCCAGAAGTCTGGTAAACAGTCTTTCAAGGATCTAATTAGGAGCACAAACCTTATCTAGCCTGGGGAGCTGCCAAGTAAATATTTCCAAACGCAGTGCTGACAAGGAAGGACTCGGCACAGAGTCTTTGAGATGCACAGACAGATCTTCACACTGCTACAACGAATGAACAAATTGTTTCCTGCAAAAGCCGCCTTCCCTTTTTCTCCTCTTTTAATCCCTATGGGAGGGGCCATTCACTGTTCACCTGTGGCCTTACTCCCACATCAACCCTTAGTTCGTAATTCTTCTTTTCTTGTGGCAGCTCTGCACATGCGTGGGCAGGAAACCAGCTCCAGCTGCTCCCCTGCCTCATGGCTGTCCGATTCTGAAGGCAGCTGATAACTGCCAGTCTGCCATGGCCCCATCTCTGCTTCTGACTCAGAGCCCTCATCCAAACCTTCCTCAGCCTCCAGGACTGGTCCATGTTCCTCCACAATCTCCTCACTGTCCGACTTTGCGGCTAGCTCCGCTAGCCACCTGTGGGCCACAACAAAGGGGCCTTCCTAAAGATCTATTCAAGATCTATTTCCTTGATGGGTCCTGTCAGCGCTCAGCCTTCCTGCTCTGCTCCTCGTAATTGATTTTGCTTTGTGTTGTTTGACTGTCAAACAAAGGCCAAAACCGATGATTCTTGTGTTTAAGAAAAACAGACAATGATTGCGCATTAACTGTTTGGTCATCCCTTCTTGCTTTTATCTACTAATGTAATTAGAGAAAATTCTTTAAGTGGTCGATAGCTGTTTTAATTTTTTATTTCTTTTAAAGGAAAGAACTCCCAACCTGAAATTGTCTAAGAAGTGTAGAAGTGTAGTAGTGGAGTAGTAGAGTAGTGGAGTAGCAAAGGGAGGTAATATTTTTTAACAGAAAGTGGGTTTGCAAAATGGAATAAAAAGAAACCCAAATTTCTTCTACTAGTGAACAAGAGTTAAAAGTTATTCTGTATGTCTTTTAGGAAGAAGGTAAGTCTGAGTCCAGTATAGCCCATATCTAGATCTATTTATTTGTTAGATATTTATTCCACATTTTTTTTAATGTGGAATAGATGGCATCACCAGTAGATGGATTTATAACTATCTAACAAATGTCATTCAACAAATACTCCTTAATAGAACTGCATCTAAATTGAGGGAAACATTCAGTGGCTCAAGGTTCTGTTTTGGGGATCAGTATTCTTCAACCCTTCATAAATGATCTAGATGAGTTGATAAAAGGGCAAGTCATCAAGTTTGTGGATGATTCCAAGCTGGGGTAATTGAAAGACAGACTCGAGATTCAAAGGGGTCTTGACAGACTTGAGCATGGGCCCTATCCAGTGGTGGGATTCAATTTTTTTTACTACCGGTTCTTTGGGCATGGCTTGGTGGGCATGGCAGGGGAAGGATATTGTAAATCAGGGGTCTCCAGACTTGGCAACTTTAAGACTTGTGGACTTCAACTCCCAGCATAGCTGGCTGGAGAATTCTGATGGGAGTTGAAGTCCACAAGTCTTAAAGTTGCCAGGTCTGGAGACCCCTGCTGTAAATTCCCCATTCCCTCCCCACTCCAGGGGAAGGATACTGCAAAAGCTCAATTCCCTCCCCACTCTTGGGGGAAGGTTACTGCAAAATCCCATTCCCTCCCCACCCCACTGACCTGCTTTCCAGCTCCATTCTCCTGTGCAAGGCAACCAAAGGAGACCCAGCCGATCAGCTGGGACTCGATGGGAGGCAGAGAAGAGATGGGGGCAGGGCCAGTCAGAGGCCATATTTGCCGGTTCTCCGAATGACTCAAAATTTCTGCTACCAGTACTCCAGAACCGGTCAGAAGCGGCTGAATACCACCTCTGGCCCAGTTCAGTGGTGAATAAAGTAAGGCAGGTGGGAATAATCAAAAGCGCTGGTATTAAAGAGGCAGTACCTAGCTCTGCAACAGTAACAGAGAGGGATCTAGGTGTCCTGGTGAACTAGCTTTTAAGCATGAGTCAGCAATGTGCTGCTGCTGCTACTAAAAAAGCCGATGCAGGCTTAGGCTGCTTTTTCAGCTCTACCAGCTCTGTAATTTCCTGGTAGAGAGCAATTTCTGTGCATCTGTCAGCTTTTTCCCATCGTCACTGAACAGTTGAATGCTTGTTTCTGTTTTTTCCCTTTTATTCTAGACATTTTCTTCTTGTTCCTAAAATCCCTGCTTAACATCAGTTGTAACTTTTCTCTCCGAGTCTGGAGAACTTTGGGTGCCCTTCTTTAACTCTATGCCTCACATGATACCTTCTGGAAACTCTGGTTCAGTTCATCACTCGCTTTTTTTATCTACTGCTCTTTTTTTTTTCTGCTTTCCTCCATTTTCTTCCTTGTTGAAATGTTTCTGATTCTACTTTGAGTATCTCCATTCCTTTCTCAGGGTTATTTCTCCATTTGCTTCTGTTGTGAAATCCTGCTTAGCAGTGCTGATTCAAATCTGCTTTTTTTAAAAGTCCAAGATAATTACTTCCATAAATATTAGGAATTTTGGCATTATATCGTCAGTCTCATTCTCCCCAATACATATGCTTCTCGGTTGCAAATTAAAAATTCACTCATCATGTTTATTTCTTGAACTCTTGTGAGTTTTATTATAGAGACAACGAAGGCCATGGACTTTCTAGCTGTATGGTTAAGAGGCCCCATGTTAACCATTGTGTGTTTGAAGAGCCCTATTTCATTTGAATGAGCCCCGGTCTTCAAGGTCCTTGCTACTGGCTTTTCTTTTCCACTTCCAAAGAATTTGATGTGAAGCAGTCTTGGTCAGGCTTCATGTCTTTGACAAATCCAGAAGCAAGATTCCTTCTGTTTGTCTAAGCCAGGGGTCTTCAAACTGGGCAGCTTTAAGACTTGTGGACTTCAACTGCCAGAATTCTGGGAGTTGAAGTCCACAAGTCTTCAAGTTGCCCAGTTTGGAGACTCCTGGTCTAAGTCCATCATTTTCTTGTAGTGTTGTCCCTTTCCTCTTCTGTGGGAGTGGGAGTGTGGCTCTGTTGGCTGTGGAAGAAACTGGGGAAGGGCGAAGTCTGGCTGGGCAGAGCAGGAGAGAGGTAGAGGGAATTCAGGGGAAGATCCAGGCCCACCTCCTCTTCATCCTAGGGCACACAGGAAGGTACGGCAAAGAGAGCAACATGGGTTGCAAGTCTTACAGGGGAGGAAAGGGCCTTGATTCCCTTCATTCACTGCAGCTGGGAACACTGGTTAAAAAGGAAAGCTACACACAGTAACCTGTTGGAAGCAAATTGTGAGTTATCTTTTATTGTCGAGGCTTATCTGGGTTCCTGGCATCTTCCCAACTGTGTGTGTTTTGCTGTGCTTTCTAGTCTGCAATTCCTTATCCTGCCCTGTCAAGTTAATTGCTGTAGCGTGGTTTGTGTGGATTTTTATTTATAGTTTGTATGTATTTTGTTTTCGGACTGAATTTCCTTCACCAAGACTGTTCTTGGGAGAGTTTTTTCTCCAGCTGAAGGTAACCTGGACACTGGGGGCAAAGTTGGAGATATTAAAGGGACATTTCTTGCTTATGTGACTGGGTTGCCTTTGTTCCACACTCCGGGTCATCACATCTTCTAAAACTGACCGAACAGGAGAAGCAAAATGTCAGTAACCAAGAAAGTGGGACTCTCAACTGTGGAAGCTCCCCACGTCCTTGTGTCTCAGTCCAAGAGCCGGATGTGTGCATGTGCAGGTGGAAGATACTAGGCTAAGAGTGGGAGGAGTAGGGCCACATCCACCTTCACCCCTGAAAACCACCTTTTGGCTTTGGTGCAGGTACTTATCTTCTCTGGTTGTGTGGTAAAATAGGAGGAGGAACATTTTGCATGCCGCCTTTAGCTCCTGTGCAGAAGTCGGCATCCTGAATGAGGAAGCGAGCCAGCATGACGAACCTCCCTAAAGAGAAGCCCCCTCAGACCATGAACCCTGGAGGTCTTCTGCTTCCATCAGGCAGCCTTCCTCCTGCTTCTCTGGCCCCAGGCCGGAACCTGTTTTGCTTGGCTGAAGGTTTAGCTGAAATTGTGTTATTGTTTGTTCTGTGTAGTTGTACTGAAATATTAATGCTGCTTTGGATTTTTGATTTTGGAGTGGAACCATTTCTTTTCCCTGCTGTGTGGCTGTTTTACATTTTGAGTACCTGGCTTCTGGGGCCAGATCCATTTCTCCCAATTAGGAAGAAAGCAAATTGCACACTAAAAGCTGTAACCCAGCCCAATTTGCATCTCATTATCTGTAATACGGTCCATTATGAATTCACATTTAATTTTAGTACTTTTTTTTGGAGGCAACACACAGCCTAATTAAATTTTTCTCTTAATCCAGGAATCTGCTGTTGAAGCTTTTCTGTTCCTCCCCCTCCCAAATATATACACACACACCCCACATTAAAATGCCAGCTGAGACCCCAGCAGGAGAGAGGCCACCTGTAATATTCCAGTCAGAAGCCACCCTTGCAAATGCTTTTAAGCTTTGGATCACACCCTCGTGATTCCCATCATAGGTCCAGTCCAATCCTTCTTGGAAATTAAATGCCTTTTTTTTTTTCCTCGTCTGCTGCTTGCTCACTTTGACTTGCAATTTTGAATTTGGTTTACGGATGCAGACAAATTGCAAAAGTTTTCTTGGTGAAAAGTCTAAACCATCCTTTGCCCGTCCCTCTTCCAACCCTTTGTACGGTTGGGCTGCACTTCGGCTTCCCTGTTCTGGATGCCCCACAGTCAAAGGGACTTCCAGGCCCAACAGCATCCCCCGCTGTGTGTCTGTTCAATAAAAGGGCCATTGTTCTACCACTTCAGAGAAACCTTTGGAATGAAGCTGTCGATTCTGTCATGAGATCATAGGTTGTTTCCTCTAATCACGAATTCCAGCTACACTCTTTTCTACTGATTTTGCCTTTTCACAATTTGTGAAATTCGGGATTTTCGGACCTTTGATTTAAGATTTTCCAAAGTTTTTACATGACTTGGATGTGTCCATCCAAACTATGAAATATTCTGAGGCTGAGCTGGCTTCCCTTTTGCAGCTTGACTTTGACCTGTGGGTTTTTTTTCTCCCTATGGACATTAACAGATTGATGCAGTCAGGGCCTCAGAGGAAAAAGGGAACTGCCTAATGAGATGAGGACTTCCAATCAACCTTGCCTTGAATCTGAGAGTCGTTTCCTTTTGAGAAGCAACGTTATTTCCATGCAAGATGCAGGGTAAAATGGCCTCAGACGGTTTCTTGCAAAGCCATTAAAAGCTTCTCCTTGAAACGTTTGACCTTCAAGTCTACCTCGCTTGCTTACAGGAATATTATGATCTTGCTCTCGCTGCCCAGGGGCCCTGGGGGGCTTAGCATTTCTTCCCTGTGATTAGGAAGAGAAATCTTCAGTCTTCTTCATTCTGACGAATGGAGCCAAGCTCTTGGACTGCTTCCGGACTCATCTAGCAGAGACAACCATCTGCTTGACAACCAAGTTGCACTTTTGCCTGTCAGCATCCTTCAACATATGACATGATAAAGATCATTCTTGCTGCCCTATCATGACTCCCAGGGCTGATACGGGCTGCCATCCCCATTCCCTATCAACAAAGAAGACTTTCTTAGGACCTGCTCTCTTGCCTGGGGAGAAGTCAGCTACCCAGAAAGGGATGGGGGAGGGGGCAATAGGCAGTGTTCATTAATTAATAAGATATAAGAATGCACCGAGATGAACAGATTGACGATGTTATTGAAAAACAAGGAAGAAAGAGAATACTGTAAGATATGGGATGTCTGGTATGAATAGATAGGGAGAAGACTAAAGGCGTCAAATGATAATGTATGAGAAACTATAAAGTAATAAGCTTTATGTGTAAATAAATGTATATATGTATATATGTGTACAGTCCTTAGAATGAGGAAGAATCAAATATAGCAATGGATAACAGTAACAGAGGATGTTAACAAATGTAAACACTGTTACAGGAATGTTGCAAAATGTGGAAATTTGTTTTTAATTGTTGAAATGTTGAATAAATAAATTTAAAAAGAAAAGAAAAGAAAATGCAGCATGTGAATGTTTACACAAAATACCAGTCTTGGGGTAGAAATTGCAATTTCTGGGCTATATTGTTTTTCTGTGAAGTTCCCCTTGCTCTGGAAGTTTTTCTTTTAAGCTTTGTTTGACAATTATACTCTTCTAAATGCAAACAGGATTTATGTATGACATTGTCTGTTAGCATTAGAAGCACCATTATGCAGTTACAAAGCAATATACACTAGTAATGAAATGCCCTTTAAAACTACCTGTAGCTCTTTGCTATAATGAAATAGAGAAAAGTGGCAGTGAGAGGCAGGCTAAATCACAGGGAGCATCATTTGAGAAGGATCCGGTGAGAGGAGAGCACTCAGAAGCACTGACTTCCCTTGCTGTTTAATTTACAGGCGGTTTTGCATTTTTCTTTAGTTTGTTTAGGATTCTGTGCTATGTTCGAATTAGCACAATTTACATTACATTAGTACAATTTAGTAGAAAATTGTGGTGGCAGCTTGTTTACCTATAGATACCAAGGCTGTAAGCTGTGCGTGTGGACAGGTAGGTGGATGCATATTTGTGAAGAAAGGCAAAAGTAAAGCCCCTGTTTGCTAGTCTCTGACAACAATAATTCATGAAGTCCTGCAGCCAGTTGTAGGACCCTCTTTTATAGGAAAAGAAAAAAAACACAATAATAATTATAATGGAAATATGCATAAATTCACAGAGAAAAAGACTATTCAAAAAAATGCTTCAACAAAGTAAAAAAATGCAACAGAAAAAAAACCAGAAGCAACAAACCATAGTATCACTATATAACAACAGTTACAATTCTATATATACATACCTAATGTATAATTCAAGTACCAATATGATACTTTCTAATACATTTATATAGTTGTACAGTGCGTGCACGCTGGCCCATCACTCACGCAAAGGGCTCCATGCACTCAAACGTGCCCAGTTCCCTCCCCCGCAAGCTAGGTTACTAAGCCACAAAGGTTGCAGACTAGTCCAACTCCCCCTTTTTAAAAACGACTCTATTTTGTATAAATAAATCAGGGTATTTCAAAATCTACATCTCTAAGCAATCCTTTCATAGTTGGAAATTGCAATCAAATCTAAAATCCATTCAGTAAATGTGGCTTTGCAATATCAGTCTTTCAGAAATAGGATTACAGAATTACAGAATAACAAGAGTTGGAAGGGACAACAGGTCATCTAGTCCAGGGATCCCCAGTTCCTGGGCCATTGCCCACTACTTAGCTGGGGCCTATTTTAAACTGGGCTGTGTGAGTGACTGGCTGGAATGCATGTGCGCAGCTCAACTTGTGCGAGCCACAAGCTGGTGGGTACTTGTGTGCATGCATGGTGGCCCACCACTCATATAAGGGCTGCGTGCACTCACAGTTCCTCCCCCATCAGCAAGCTAGGCTGCCAAGCCACCAAGGTTGGGGACTAGTCCCACCCCATGCTCAAGCAGGAGACCCTATACCCTTCTGTACCAATGATTGTCCAGTCTTTTCTTAAAACATCCAATGATGGGGTATCCATAACATCTGAAGGCAAGCTGTTGCACTGGTTGATCCATGTATGTTTTTCATTTGTCAGATTCCACATACTTGGTTGGTAGTTCAAGAGATTATCATCTTCCAAGAATTTTAGCTTTTGTCTCAAGTGTATAGTTCACTACTTTCTCCCCAAATATTTTTTTGTCTGCTCAAAGTGGTCTGATTCTCAGAGACTAGCGGGATAAGTTTTGACAGTTTTCTTGCCAAGATGGTTCCAAAATGGTTTACCATTGCCTCTTTCCTAGGATTGAGAAGGAATGACTGGCTCAAGGTTACCTAGCTAGGTTTGTGCCTAAGGGTCTTCTGGTTTCTACTCTGGTACTTTAACCAGACACCAAACTGGGTCTCTTAGTATAGGTCCAGGGTGGCAAACCTATGGTACGCAGAGCCCTCTCTGTGGACATGTGTGCCATCGCCCAGCTCAGCTCCACCGTGCATGTGCAAGCACCTCCCACCACCCAGCTGATCATTGGGTTTCTCCTGTGCATGTGCGGAGGAGCGGGGCGCATGCACAGAGGGTGGGGTGCATGCACAGGGCATGCACACATGTATGAGGGTGCGTGCATGAATGCAGGGTGGTCACGCATGCACGGGACGCACATGTTGCATTTTGGGAATGTGCACACACACACGCACGCTTTGGGCACTCTGTACCAAAAAGGTTCGATATCACCCGGTATAGGTCATTGATGGACTTCCAGCTGATGTTGCGGCAAGATCGGACGTGAGGAGCGGGTCTCCGCGCTCCCATGCTGAGTTCTCCCCATTGGAGGGCTCTAAAAGCAGTTAAAGCCACCCTGTAAAGGTGGTAAAGAGGGGCACCTTGTAAGTTGCAGAGCCACAACCCTTCCGCTCGACTCAGGGGTTCTTCCCTCTCATCCATAATGAGGAGAAGACGTGTAGTTGAGATAGCCGAGGCAACAAAGAAAGTACAAGAGCAGTGTAGATGAACAGGGACTGGAGCTGGGCGAGATGATTCCTTTTTTATTTAGAACCTAACTCTAAACAGAAAGAAAAAAAAGAAAAGGAAAAGAGATTCTTAGAATTATTTGTTAAAGCTATGAATAATTATACAGTGAAAAATCCTAGACCCGAAAGAAAGGAACTAAGGGGAGAAAAGTAAAGAAAAACTTTTTAAAACATGGAAAATTGGACTTACAAACTGGGTAGGTATTGTTTTGGAAAGACATTTGAAAATGCTGGAACTATCTACTTGAATAACTGACTTTGCTTCCATAAATTGAATTAAAATTGGATTAAATAATTCGTTAGATTTGAAACAATGCTGAAACCTAAGCTCAGAGCACCACCTACTGATGATGGAGAATATACCATACCTCCACAAGCCTGGGAAAATTTCTTTTTTTTCCCCCATTTTTTTTTAATTTCAATCTACATATAACAACTATACATTAACAGTGTGGCATCAATATAGCAAACATCTCTCATTGCATATATTCATATTAATTCATAATTCTTCAATATTTATTTTCAACCTTATTCTCTCCAAATGCCTACCATCATATCAGTTAAACATACCTAGTAATTCCATTATTCAATTTTCTCCCTGTTTTCGCTTTTTTTAAAAAAAATAAAAAGTTCTCATTTGGCAAGCAGTATGGTTCCAGGTTTCACATCTCAATACAAACATGACCATAGTTACCTATTCGTTTTATTTGTTTAATTTCATATTATGTCATCCTTATTATTATTAAATATTAAGCTTATCTTATCCAATCCCAATTCATGTTCTCTTATCTTATTTTACAGTATTACCTTATTTTTCAATGTTATCTAAAATTCTCATCTCCTTTCTATTGTCATTTCTCATATTATTTTTTTCTGTTACATTTGTCATTTTATTAGTCCTTATCTGTAAATATAATTGTCCCCTCTAGTTAATAATTTGAGTTAATCACCTTCATTTTTCCTTAATATCAATCTCCCTATCTAGTATAAAAACACAAATATATATTTTTTTCTCAGATTTTCTCAGATTCCGCATTATATTTTCTCTATAAATCATCTATACATTACAAAATGCTATTTTCAATATATTCTTATACACCCCAACACATTGCCTTGCAGAATCCCCTTCATCCCTTTTTTTTCACCCATTATCTCTTACTCTTTGAACAGTGTACCTTCTTTTCATCCTTTTTTGTTTCCTGTTCCTCTTTATTTTCTGGTCCTTTCTCTTAATTCCCTTTTTACCCATTCTCATTCCAGTTATTAAACTTTTCTCACTCCCTCTTTTGATTTTCCTTTTGCACTTTCTTTTTTTGCTTTTTCCTTCTCTCTTTAGTCATTTTCCAAACCATTCTCTTTTATCATCCCATCAGACCACAATTTTTTAATTCTAATTCCTTTCCCCCCTGCTTAAATAATTGTTGTTCGTTTTGTCCTTCTAAGTTGGCTTCTTCTTTATAAAACTCTTCCCCCTCTGGTTCATTATGTCCTTGTGTATGCTGAATCGCCATTTCTAATTTCTGTAGTACATAATTACACATTTCAAGTTTGATTTTTATCATATCCCTTGTATCTTGCATGTCCGATCTTATATCTTGTGAGTCCAGTCTAATATCAACAAGTAACTCGTCCATTATATCTTCTCCATTTTTCTTTTTCTTTCCTCTTCCTTAATAGCTGAAATCCTCTTCTTTTGTAGGTATATTCAATTCCAGAGTCCAGTTATATTTCAGCCAATATCTTTTGAGTTTATTTTCAACAATTCATACTCTTGAGTCTTTATTCCAAATCCTCTAATTAGCCTCTCAACTGTTTCCCAAATTACTGGCAATAGTAAAGTTCCTTTTATTTTATTTCAAGTTCCAAAATCCAAAGTCTCAAAAAGATCGGACACTCATTTTAAAACATATTAAAATTTTCCTGTACCATCAGGTGGCGCTCTTGAGTCTTTTTCTTTTTAACTTTCTTTGTTGAATACGATATTTTTATTAAGTACACTAATTTCAATCATTAGTTATTCTTTTCAACACACTCAATTCCAGCATTTAGTTATGCCCTTTAAGTGCCCACAGTTCAATATCTGTCCTGTTTAATTTTTAAATCTTTGTTGTATTTGTATTTTCCTTTAAATTTCTCCTCCAGATTAGTCCAATAGAATAGTCAAATCCAAATTTAAAGACCCATTTTCTTTCTCACTTTCTCTGGTTGCTGCTTCCACACACTTTCCTCCAAAATAGCCCTTTAATTTGATATTGGGGTACCTCAAAAGTGATCTCCTTTGCCTGGTTCACACTCTGCCTACTACTTCTTTCACCAGCACAAAACTTAGTTTCCTGTTCTTCGTCTTCATGGTGGCCATTTTAAGACCACCACTGCCGCTTGCCTTTGGGAGGGATTTTCCTGTCAGGGAGGGGAGTTGCGGCACCCCTTGACCCTCCAGGCAATTTTCCCCTTCTTCACCATCCCACCAGGGTGGCTCCAGTCCTGATCGGGACCCTCCAGCAAGTGAGCTCGGCCGAAACTACGCACAATCGCGGATTCCTCACCAACACTGATGAGGAACAAACCGGAAGTCAAGCCTGGGAAAATTTCTGATAAGAGAAATAAACAATATTCATCTGGAGGACTGTGGTGATACTTACTGTTCTATAATTATCTACTTTATGATTACTGGAGATCCAAGTGTGAGAATAAGGAAGACTTTTAAGTAAAGTAAAGTGGCTTTTGATTTTTGGAAAGCTTCTTGGACTACCTAAATGGAACGGATTGAACAATCCTGGGATAGAAAGAATTATGATTATTGTACTCTGGGATGAGCAATATTAGTCTTGAATATATTGTTTTTGGACTATTGAGTAAGAACGGAACTTACTAAAATAAGACAAGATGCTCCACCATGAGGAAATGAGTGAAATTTCAAAAAAATGGCATTGATATTCCATAGCATTAAGGATACTATGACAAAGAATCACAGAGAGATAAAGAACCTATTGCAAGACATAAATGGGAAAATAGAAACTATCTTACAACTGATAATGAATGAAGATCAAAAAGTCCAGGAAAGAGAGGAGACAACAGAAAGAATGGAGGAAAAGAAAGAACAGACAAATCAGCAAATAAAGCAAGAAGATGAGAAGACAATGAAGATAATAATGACTGATGAAATAAACCAAGGGGAAAGTACTTTAAGAGATTTAAAAATGGAATAAGATAAGCAGGAAGATACTTTTGAAAGGGAGGCCTTGGCAGCATAGGAGGATGGAGATGGGAGAAATACTTAGACTGAATAGTGAAGACATAGATGTAGATAGAGATAAAAATCCAAGAGAGGAGTATGAGAGGTAAACTAAAAAACTAGTAAGAATTGAATTATTAAAATGAACAAGAGATGATGGAGAGAAAGGAAATATTTTCTTCTATTTTTTTTAATATAATGATGGCCTGATTAAAAACTAGAATAGAGAATACACACTTTTATATAAAGGAATAGTTAGATGGAAATATTAGAGGTAAAAAGATATATGTTTAAATTGGCACTAGAATGGTGTATTGAAATATTGAGTAACTAAATAATGAAGGACTATATCTTAATATAAACATGTGTATTAACACTAGGGGTAGTAATGGGGTCCTGACTAGGAGCTTGAACAGAGATAAAAATAAGAAATAGGTAGAATAGTAGCATACATATTTTATATAATAGAATAAAAGCAATAATTAGATGGAAAGATTAGAGTTGAAAGATGGTATTACTACGTATGCTCAAATAATATTGTGATTGGCATTAAAATGGAATATCGAAATATTGAACAACTATTTTAAAACAAACATGTATATTAATACTAGAATTACATAAGTTTGATTAATGAAATAAATATTATTATTATTTGTATCAAAATGAATGATACCCAGATGCCACACTGTTCATGTATTGATGTTGATGTATATTTAAAATAAAATAAAAATGAAAAAAAATCAGAACCCCTTACTTGAATAAATTATTTTATGCTACACAGCAGAGTTTCAGCTTGTAGAAAGCTAAAATAAACTGTATAGCTTTCAAATAGACTTAAGCTCTCATAAATCTGGATCCGTTTTTGTGGACAGGAGCCAACTGAATCACTAAAGGTCTGAATACACTGATATATTCACTGTTAACCTTGGTTGTATTGTTCCTGGTAGTTCTCCAGATCAAGCAGTCTTCAATCTAAATAACATTGTATGCTTTTAGAAATGTTCATTTTTTCATCTTTGTATTTCCAAGCATACTTTTACTTTCTCTATTATACAACAAAGCAGAAATGTAGTGGAAATAAAAAAAAAGTAAATATAGGTCATTGCAAAAACATGTGTTTTAAAGAAAAAATATCCTTATTTTATCTCCAACAAAAAGCAGTTTTGAATTTCCCATTTGCAGGGCTTCAGCGGCAGGCAGGAATCCGCGATTGTGCGCAGTTTCTGCCTGGGCTTGCTGCTGGAGTGCCCCGAGCCAGCTGGCTTCGGGACTTAGCCACCCCGTAGAGGTGGTGAAGAGGGGGGAGATCGCCAGCAGGGTCGAGGAAACCCTCATCTCTCCTCCTCAGCTGGTCAAACTTCCTTTCCCGAAGGCAGTAGGAGCGGTGGTCAGAAATGGCCACCTCAAAGAAGCACTCAACCAGAAAAGAAAGTGCAGGAGGAAGATAAGAAGTGAAAGTTTTGGCTGACCGGGATAAAAAGCAACAACTAAGGTACCCTGGAATTTAAATTTTATAAAAGATAACTTCGTTCCCAAAGAAGAGTCAGAAGCAGCGAAAGAAAGTGAAAAGGGAAAGTTTTTCTTCTTCTTCCCTCTCCTTCCTCACATTGATAATGAAGAGAGCTGAATAAGAAATCGGTAAAATCCGCTTTGGCACCAATAATTAAGCTGAAAATATAATTAAATGCCAAAAGGACAATAAAGATTTCTGGACACTAAAAAATCCTTTTTGTCTATAAATAGGAAGGGGGAGGAAAAGAGTAAGGGCAGGATCTGGAAGTAGGAGACTGCCTGGACTTCAAAAGAATTTCATGTAAAATATCAATAAGACTTCTAAAAGATACATTTTAACTGGAACTTTGTAACTAAATAGTAACCCTAGGAAGAGAAAGTGAAAAAAGAAGAAAGTGTAAAAAGAAACAGCTTGTGTGTATTTGGATTGCTTAGTGACTTTGGGATTTTTGGATATTATATTTGAATAACTAAAAACAATTGGGTGGTTGTTTAAAGTTTTTTACAATGGCACTATCTGGATTAACTGAAAATGGATTTTAAAAAATATGAAGAGAGACAAGAAGGGAAGGGCTCTTTTGGCTCCGTTTTTCAATTCTTAGAAATGGCGATTCATAACTACGAGAAACAACAAGGAAAGACTGCGCAACAAGAAGATTGGGACAAAGAAGAAGCCATCTTTAATGAACAAGTAACTCTATCTGGGGAAGAAAGGGGAAAGGGGGGAAGAGAATGGATAATTTAAGACTTAAAAAAACAACCAAAAAAGGGAAAAATAATTTAAAAAGTGGATATAATGTTGGAAAGCAACAGAAAAGGGGAATACAGAAGAGGGAAATGGAGGTGGAGAGACAGGGGGATAAAAAGAGAGAAGAAGAAAGGGAAGAAGGAAAGGAATAGAAGTTCCTAAGGTTTGGAGCAAGATATAAAGAAACAGGACCTATTCAGAGATAATGGGTGAAAATCTAACTGAAAAAGGGATTCTGTGATGGTACATAAGATGGTATTGTTATATTTGTAATAGAAATAATGTTAGAAAATTGGAAACAACATATGATTAAAAAGAGGGATAAAATAGTGTAATTTAGTGAGACTTTTGTGAACAAAATAAAATAAATCAAATAAATGAGAGAATTGAATTAGGAAGGAACGGGAACATTTTAATTACTCAATTAAATTACTTACTAAAATATAAGTGAAGTGGGGGGGGAATTAACTATGGAAAGTTTATAAGTGTTCCTATAGAAGTATGATATTTATCTGAAAAGTAGTGTGTAAAATGTTAAGATTTAAATGAATATTAATATTAATGATATAATTGAATTGGTATGGATTGTTGTTCTAATTATTATACATTGTTATATTATACATTTATAATTTTTTCTTTTTTAAAAATACAGTGTGTAGTTTTAGAAAGTACCAAGCAGAATCTGAATGGAAGTTATGTATTATATTAAGTGTTATAATTTTAGAGGAAAGATATAAAGGTATCATACTCTAATCAGTGATTACAGGAGAAATTTTGTTTAATGAGAAAAGATAGTAGACAGTTGAAACAGGACAGACAAAGAATATAAGTACAATGATTTGAACTGAGATGAAATAAACAAAACAAAATTAAGAAAGTTAAAAGAGGGGAGAAGCTATATTGAAAATGTAGAATAGTAATAAGATAAGGAATGGAATATGAAAATGAGCATGAACCTGAATTTGTGTCTGTACGAAGAGATGTAACCCAGGATCATGCTGCTTTCAAAAAAGATGTTTTATGTTTTTATGTTTTATGTTTTGTTTGTTTATGTTTGTTTTCAAAAATCAATATTTTTTTTTTAAAGCTGATTAAAATAGTATCATGCAAACATAATGGAGTCCAATTAAATTCTAATTATTTTAAGTCATAATTTGATACTTTGCTATAGAAGTTAAAACACTAATTGATTATGCAATATCTAATTCTTTAGTCCACTCATTCTTAACTTCTGCATATCAAACTGAATTAGCAAACATCTATAGAAACTAAGAGTAGGATTTGGGTTTTTTTTAGTTTTAAAGGATTTATTAACAAGCTGTCTCAGGTGTTTTAGAAGCTTGAAAACACAACAAGTCCAAACAACTGTAAATATTGTTATTGGGTTACATCTGATGGATGATATTTAAGTCTTAATACAGCATATGTTAAAAATTCATCTTCATCTTCTATCAGATAAAGTAAATTTAGCATGGATAAAAGGGTGAAATCTTTTTTATTTTTTCTTATATATCCCTCCTATCATTTTTAAGACCAAGATACTAGAGTTTCAGTATATTTAGATCCTAGTACTGTTCCTCCAATCTAAGGTGCTATATATATGTGTATTCCAAAGTTGTCCAATTCAGAAAATTGCCATTATTTGTTGGCTTCCAATATTTGGTACTTTATAAGAGGTGATGATACAGCTCTAGATTTGAAAAACAGAATCCTGCCTATTGGTGATTGCATTTTCTGTAAGGTATTCTTGGAATTGAAGAACCCCATAGAAATTTTCTGAAAATATTTCCCAGATAAGTGATCTAGAATTCCTCTCATAACATTCATTTTGAGACTGTTCATCTTTCTTCAAAGTAGTCCTTGGCTTACAACCACAGTTGAGCCCAAAATTTCTGTTGCTGAGACATTTGTTAAGTGAGTTTTACCCCATTTTTATGACATTCCGTTTCACAGTTATTAAGTGCAGTTGTGAAGTTAGTAACACGGTTAATTAAGTGAATCAAGCTTCTTTGCTGACTTTGCTTCTCAGAAGGTTGTTAGATGGTCATGTGACTCCAGGACCCGGCAAACGTCAGAAATATGAACCAATTGCCAAGTGTCTGAATTTTGATCACATGACCAAGCGGATGCTGAAATGATCATTAGTGTGAAAAATGGCCATGTTGCTTTTTTCAGTGCTTTGTAACTTTGAACAA
The DNA here is from genome assembly GCF_900518735.1 of Pseudonaja textilis. The sequence continues at coordinate 14,789,009 of NW_020769327.1, forward strand.
TCACGAAATGAACTCTTGAAAGTTGAGGACTACCTGTATTGATATCTAAAGGAATCTTCTCATTTATATTACATGTTACAGAGTCATATCTTTTTAATATACACATATCTAGATATTTAAAAGATTCAGTACAAATATGGAATTGATATTCCCTAAATGAATGGGTAACCAAGTTTTTACTTGTTGGCATCAATTCTGATTTGAACCTGTTAATACAGTATTCTGCTATTGTTTGTACTAAACAATCGATACTGGAATAGTAGTAGGTTTAGAAATAAGCAAAACATGTTTTATCCAAGTGTTCAGCTGAGCTTTATATTATTCTGTTGCTCTCCCAAGGTTGTCCAATAGCACAAGCCGTGGATTCCATACAGGGGGATAGGGGGCATCTTCTCAAGAGTGGGAAAATGGGAGAAACGTGCTATTAGCCTCCACTTTGGATGGGGGCGATTCATATATCTTATCCGTTTTATCAATTGCAAAAGAAATCTAAACATGTTTAGTACAATAAATGTGTACAATTTATATATTTTGTCAAAGGCTTTTTCAGCATCTGATGATAAAATTAAAAATTGACCTTTATTACTATTCAAGTCTATTAAATATACAACTCAGCTAATGAGAAAGTTTTCTGCCTGCCAAATTTTTAAAAACCCTACTTGATCGGTCCTTAATGAACATTGTCATTTACTGTAATCTATTTGTTAAAAGTGCTGTTAAAATCTTCATATCAACATTAATCAGTTGCGTGTTAATGAGCATAATGCGTGTGATCTTTAGCACCTTTTGGTATAACTATAATACAAGCCTATTAAATGCCGCTGATCAAAATTCCCTTCTTGAATAACTCATATAATTGACAATTTTGGGGTATGAAAACATCCAGAAGTATGTTATATCATTCAGTTGGGAACCCATCTAATCCTGGTGTTTACCACCTGTTATTTTTAAAATTATTTATTTAATCTCTACTTTATGTAGAAAACCAGAGAATGTATTGAATGAAGATATAGAGGCCTTTTAAAATAAAATTAATCTATCAGAATTAAATGTTCCTGCTCAAGCAGGGGGTTAGACTAGTAGATCTCCAAGGTCCCTGTCATTCTAAGATACACAAAACCAACATTTGTTTACTACAAATAAAAGTTGGTTTGGTGTAGCATTTAACTTCACCACTTCATTATATTTTCCAGGATTTTTCCAGTTGTTGACGTCAAGCAGATTGGTCTATAATTTTTTGGATCCATTTTTCTCCTAATAATATAATATAATTCTATATAATTTTATACAATTCTATCTATGTAATTATATTGTATGTAATTCAGAATAAAATTTTTAAAAGTAACAATTTATATCCATTGAATTTTTACATATTTCTTCTCTTTGACCTCTAATAGATGCAATCATTTCCCTACCTTTTATTGCATTAAGTACAAAGATTAAAAACAACTTTCCCCAAAAATAAAAATAATAACAATTTCAAACTTACTAATTCAGACAAATGGCTTATGTGCAGAAATAAATGGTAGAGTTGGCAACATGCCCAGATTTCTTTTTTGTCTTGAATGTAACCATAATAAAAACTCAGAAAGGCGTGTAGGAAAAGAAAGATAGCACCTTTAAAAAAAAATACAGTTTTCTAGTCTTGAAAATCTCGGGCAAACTCAAACTTCTCCCTCAGCAGATTCCCTGGAGTGAAACACAGTCAGATTTATTTATCAGTAGATTTCAAAGATAAGGTAGAGGCCTCTCTATTCGAAGGATTTTCAAATCTGTGAATTTGATCTTGGTGAATGCAGAATGTGGTAGAAAGCACATGAAATGTTGCAGTTGTATTGATCTGTGCTATTCTGAGAAGGCTTCTCTTTTTGGAGACTTCTTCAGTAAAGTCGGGATAAATTGGCATCTTACTTTGGCTAGAAACCCACTTCAGGGATGACCTTGTGATTCTTGGGGTAGAAAAAAATCTCATCTCTTGTGGAAGCACGACGGAATTACCGAATACTATTAGAAATAGTTCCGGGCTTCCTTCTTGTTGAATGAATTTGAACCACATGATCAATCTCCACTAGAAAATCCAAAAGGGAGGAGCTTTCTGAAACAAATTGTGTATAAATTCACCCAGGTTTGAATGACTTGGAGGGTTTCAAATGCCAATCCCACATAGATTTTTTCCAGTGCAACTGTGACTCTAAGTAATTCATTTATCTAAAATATTATGATTGGCTTGAGTAATTGGCTCATGGGCAGATAGCCGATCTCCATTATGAGCTATTTTATCCTTGCATCTGTTTTAAATCACATTTAAATTCTGCCAGATCTTGTTGGATCAACTTCAAGCTACCTGAGCCAGGAATTTTTTAAAATCAAATTAGTAGAAGACTCTTCCTCTACCGTCCTTTCTGGATTAGCAGATAATGATGCAGCTGAAATTAAGTTAGTTGTTAAATGTTGAGGGGAGGATGTATGGATATTCATGGAGGGGTAGCACCTCTGGTGGAGAGGTCTACTGTGATCTTATTTGGACCACTCACTCATGTTTGGCCCCACTTGTCACTCCAAGGAGCTGTAATGCACCTACTAGCCACATCTTGTAAACCATGTTGGCAGATGGACCAAACCAAGTGAGGATAGCCAATGAGTCTTTGACTCTTGGTGTGGTAGGGGATTTGTCTATCCAGCATGTCTGGCTTGGCAGTTTGAGTGGAGGAGACAGATGAACAGTCCAATGGTCAAGAAGGAAGAGCCAGCAGCTGTGCACAAGTCCTGGCCATCCACTGCACCAGAAAAGATCTCCAGTCATAACAATTCTCCATGACACGGGATTAAGGTCTCTTCTGCCATTGTAGTTGTTCTTGTGCTGTTCCAGTTAATCACTTATAAGTTTCTGTTGTGTAATTCATTGTCATCTACAACTCTTTTGTAAATACTCCCAGTATAAACCTAATTTGATGGGTCCTGCAGTAATGGAGGCATGGGAAAGAAAAGGTGGAGTTGACTGCCAGATGTTATAGTCACAAATCTGCATATGGGTGTTCCTTGGATTCACTTCAGTACTTGGGGCAGCAGGGATATCTGGCAGCCTCCAGTGTAACTAGATAGTCCTTCTAGGATAGCCCTGCCCACTCTGGCATGAGGCGGGGGGTAGAAAAAGTGTCCTAAATGTTGCTTGTAAAAAAACCCCTCATTTATGGAGCCTGGGACATCTGTCTGTGGCGGGATAGAGAGAGGGTGCAAAGGCCTGAAAAACAAACAGCATTTATAGCAGCCAAACTTCACTGTTATAGCATTGACATTGAGGGACTGAGTGGGACCAGGCTGGCAGCTGTTCATTACAGGAAACAGTGAGTAGAATATATTCTTTTGGAAAGGGAAATCCAAGAGCGACAGTGCGACTTGCAGAATAGGTTTTGTAATTTAAAAAATGCCCTGCTGAAGAACATCTCTATTCTGCCCACAGGAATAAATGAATGCAATATGAAGTTCCACTGTTCTCTTAGCATGCCCTGGTATATCACCATTGTCAGCACCTAGGCACCAGCTCTCACCAGTCCAGACCAAGACAAGGACCAAATTATTCAAACAATCCCATTATTGACAAGCCTGTCATTCTGGATATTTAAAATGCTAGAGTTGGGATGGATAATGATAACTGGGATGAAGTTCTTGGGAGACATGGGGCAAGAAAACTAAATAACAATGGGCTACTACTACTAAGCAAGTATGCCAAGCACAACTTCTGCATTACTAACATAATATTTAGACCTGCAAACAATTACAAAACAACCTCGATGGAATCTGTTTGACTACATCATAATATGTCAATGCAATCTTAAAGATGTCACCATCACTGTGCCATGCAAGGTGCTACCAATAAAGGAGAATATTTGTAGCTCAAGATTGAAATGGGTCCTTGTTGGCCTCTGAGCTTGATTGTTTTCTTGCAGATGTTTCATGACCCAAAATAGGCAACATCATCAATGCAGCTCTGGGTACTGGACAGATCACAGGCTGGTCCAGTCAGTCATTAACCAACACACAGCTCCTTTCTATTGTAAGCAACCAAGGACTGTCAGAAAGTCATACATCATCAGAAGACTACAAAACTCAGACCAAGTCCAACACTTTCACAGTGTACTTAATGAAAAACTCTCTAGCAATTTACTATTTGTAGGAACTTGAAGGTATTTGACACTTGCTGTGTCTGTAGTTTTCCCTCTGGTCCACACCAGCAGGGGGGCACACTGCTGCAACCTGATTGGATGCTGGTTTGACAGCTCAGTATAAAAGAAGCTGTCAAATGGGCCAACAGCTTCAAGACAGAATGGGAGCTGTCACTTGTTAGTTTGTATTTCAAAGCCACCTCACCTCAGTTTGTCCATCTCTGTTCTCAGAACAGAATACTGGTGACGAAGGTGGGATTTCCCTAGCTGAGGCAACAGGCAAGCTGAAAAGTCCTCTGAATTGAGACATTAGAGCAAATCGCTCCTGAGGGCTGCAATCACTTTCTATCAGCGACTGGAGTCTGGAACGCAGCATTCCCCTCACAATTTGACAGAATGGCTGCACTAAACACTTTTGCGCCATTCAATGCAGCCACAGAAACTTGGAAATTGTATATAGAGTGATTCGACTGTTTCCTTGAGGCCAGCGATCTGGTAGACTTAGCAAGCAGCCATAGGAGAGCCCTATTCCTCAATTTCAGCAGGAAAGAAAGGTTTAAAACCATCACACCCCTCCTGGCACCGCAGTTGGTCCCAACAGTCTCCTAGGAGGCTCTGATGGCCAAGCTGAAGAATCACTATGCTCCAACTCCCTCATGAATAGCCCGCTGGCACGCATTCCATCATTGCGGAGGGCGAATCAGTAAACCAATTTATGGCAGCGCTCAGATCGGCAGCCCTGTATTGTGAATTCAAGGATCTGGAAGATGTCCTCCTTGATTGCCTGGTGTGTGGAGTGAGGGACTTCAGAATCCAGTGCAGGCAGCTAGCTAAACCCGACCTAAACCTGCAGATGGCCCTAGATGAAGCTTGAGCCAGAGAACTGTCAAATAAATCAATGGCAGAGATCCAGGGCACGAGCAGTCCGACCGGGGGAAGGAAACCTATGGCAGTCCACCAGGAGGAAATCATGATGATGATGACAACCACCACCTCATGACAGTGAAAGGTAACAAGTGGTCCAGTAACAAGAGTCCCCAGTCAGTGACCTGTATAGGCTGCAGCAGAAATCATCCACGAGCAGCCTGTAGGTTTAAAAGCGCTAATTGCCAATGCTGTGGGAAGAGAGGCCACTTAGCTAGGGTCTCTAGGGCTATATTCCCAGCAGACAAGGCACAGGCAAAACAATTTATAGACAAGGGAACCCCACGTAAGCTCCCTAAACAAGGGGAAGATTGTTTCACTATCCAGAGGGATAGCTGTCAGATAAATCCCCAAATTGCACAAACTTATTCGTCCATCAAGAAAAAGATATACCTCACTGTCAAAATTGAGGGACAGATCTGCCGCATGGAAGTTGATACAGGGTCAGCCATGCCCTTGGTATCTTGGAGTATCATTAAACGACCGGTGCCCAAGATGGCAAAGAGAAGGCTGAAACCCTGTTCCCTAAAGCTCAGAGACTATCAGGGAAATTTCATCCCTATTATAGGTAGTGGCAAGTCCCAAGTTGAATTCAAAGAATTCAAGGGGTGACTCCAGCTCATAGTGGTAGAAAGGTCCCTACCTAGCCTCTTAGGCCTCAACTGGTTTGAGTCTCTAGGCCTAGCTATAAGTGGCGTTCATGCCAGTAGCAGCCATGGAATTGACACCCTAGCAAAAGAATTTGCTAGTGTCTTCGAAGGGGACTTACGCAAATACAAAGCAAACCCTGTTTCCTTAAATTTAGACCCCCTAATTGCCCCCAGATGCCTCAACAGAGGCGAGTGCCTTTCGCACTTCACTCAAAAACAGATGCAGAGCTTGATAAACTATTAATTCAGGGAATCTTTGAGCCGATGGATCATGCCTGATGGGAGACCTCAATAGTCACCCCTATCGAGGCTGATGGGTCGGTGAGAATCTATGCTGAATATAAGTGCGCATTGAATTAGGCCCTCCAACAAAGTGCCTACCCAGTTTCTGTGGTGTAACACTTGCTGCATTCTTTAGGTAACGGAAAGATTTTTGCAAAATTAGACATGGCTCAGGCATATCAGAAACTTCCTGTGGATGATGCCAACCCAAGGCCCAAGCAATAGTTGGGGTGCTTTTAAGTGCCATAGGTTACAATTTGGAATTAGTGCAGCCCCTGGAATATTTCAAAGTTTAATGGAATGACTATTGCAAGGAATTCTTGGAGTTGTTCCATATTTTGATGATATTCTTGTCTCAGCCAATGATGAGCCAAATCTCCTAAATAGTTTAAGGGAAATACTAAGCAGATTCCAGAAGGCAGGCCTTAAGCTTAAAAATGCCAACACTTTGAGCCTCTGCCTGCTCCCATCCATCAAAGAAGACCTGGTGCCAGAGGAATCCATCCTCTTTAAACGATGACCACCAATTTCCTATTACGGCCACAGAAATCACTAAACATTCTTCCAAAGACTCTTTTATTATCCTGGGTACTCGACTGGGTAAAAAGGGGGTGGCTGCAGTGGCCAGTAAATTCAGAGTTTCACCCCTTTCAGATTCATCAGCACGAGTTGCTGTCCCTTAGGGGTTCTTTGTTAGGGGGCAGCAGAGTGGTCATCCCAGCCCCCTTACATCAGCCAGTCTTAGAGGCTCTGCACAAGGGCCACCCAGGGATTGTCTACATGAAATCTTTGGGTCGAAGTTACATTTGGTGACTGGGAATGGATCAAGCCATCACCGAATGTGTGGCAGGCTGCAAGTAGTGTCAGGAGTCTAAAGAAGCACCTCCCTTGGCCCTGGAGAGGAAATGGGAAACCCCTAGGGCTCCTTGGTCCTGCATTCATTTAGATTTTGCAAGTCCCTTTCAAGGGCAGACATTGCTAATTGTGGCTGACACTTTCTCCAAATGGCTGGAAGTATTGCAAATGTCATCTACCATATCCAAGGCCACGGTTACTGCCCTCTTCACCACCCATGGGCTCCTAGACCTCATAGTTTCTGACAACGGCCCACAATTCACATCCAGAACTTTTGAGTAATTCCTAATTGGGCATGGGATTCACCATGCATTGATGGCCCCCTTTTACCCTGCTAGCAATGGCTTGACAGAATGTATGGTAAGGTCCGCCAAGGAAGTGTTGGCCAGAATGGGCCTGGGGAACTGGCCAACCAAAGTAGCGCAGTACCTACTGGCACAGCATGCCACCCCATGCCCCACAACCAACTGCAGCCCAGCTAAATTATTAATGGAATGAAGGCTGAGGACTGACTTGGATAGACTCCACCTCAATTACACTTCAGAGAAACCTCTGGACTCATTAGGCAAAACCTGGGGTTTCAAAATAGGGGACCAAGTCTATGCATGGAATTATGCAGGATACCCCCTATGGCGAGTTGCCACTATAATCAGAGTCATAGGGCCTGCTCCTATGTAGCAAAACTAAAGGATGGCAGAGAGTGGAGATGCCGTATTGCTCAGCTTAGGGGGTGAGGGAATCCTAGGACAGATTGCTATATGTTTAGGGACTCCTTCGAGTTCCCATTGGTTGAGCACGAGTCAACCACAACAAGCCAACAAGCGACCCTGTCTGAGTTTCTGGCTTTGTCTCCTGTGGAACCATCGCCAACCAAAGTGCCATTGCAGTCTCTGGCCATTCCAGAAGCCTTGTCCTAGACTCTTCCAGCCATGATGACTGAATCTACTCTGCGCAGGTCCACGAGGGCCAGGCACCACCTTGCTTACCTTCAAGACTGTGCTGTTGTGGTGGGAAGGAGTGCTGTGTCTATAGTTCTCCCTCTGGTCCGCTCCAACAGGGGACGCACTGCCGCAACCTGATTGGCTGCTGGTTTAACAGTTCAGTATGAAAGGAGCTGTCAAACGGGCCAACAGCTTCATGGCAGAATGAGAGCTATCTCTTGTTAGCACGTATTTCAAATAAACCGTGAACAATCTTTAAAGCCGCCTTGCCTCAGTTTGTTCATCTCTGTTCTCAGAACAGAATAACACTAATAAGTTGGGATGTTCCCTGGATCCTCCTGAAATGTTATGGATGCCTAGGAATTGTGGGAAGGTGATTCAACTACTCCATGATGCAATGACAGGACAGTTTTTTTTACAACCATGATACATCAGCTGCATTTGCCATTTCCGGTGAAATAAAACAAATTTGGGTGCTAGCCCCACTCCTATTCAAGCTACTCTTTAATTGCATGTTGCCACATGCTCTGCAGGGTCTGAAGGAAGGAATGTACAGTACGTCAGGGACTGGTTTCATCCCCACTGCTTGAATGCATGGATGAATGGAGGCAAGTATGGAGCCTCCGTACTTATACACCAAGTGCCTCATTTAAGAAATCCTCTTTAGTCTTTACTGATGACTTTTTTGCCCAATCTTTTCTCAGAGAGCTTAAGCTGTACCCTCAATTTATTCCCACAACATTAACCTTTGGGTGAGGCACAGTGGAGAGTGGGTACCACTCCTTTGTGGTCACATTAACTTGATCTCCCAGGTCCCAGTCCAGCTCCCTAACTGTGAGTGATAAATGACTCTCTACCAGAAGTTCATGGGAGAGATCCCATTTCATCATGACCAGAATCAGATCAGAGTTAAAGGACTCTCAAGACTTAGAGCATTTTTCCCCCAATCTTCAGTTGGAATCTGCCTGCCTGTTTCTCTATACCCAGCACTTTGGGAAGGGAGAATGGCTTCTCTTTCCATGTCTGCTTTGTGAAAATTTCTTCAATGGGACATTCTTCAAGGTGTTTGAAATAACCACCATCCCTCTCCTTTCAATCTTCTCCTTTCAAGTCTGAAAATGCCCAAGTCTCTCAGCTGTTCATCATGTGATTTATTTTCTGTTCCATGATCATCCCTTTGCTTCATTTCTGAATCTGTTCTGCTACGTCAGGAGTGTGATGCCTAAAATTGAGCAGGTTACTTGAGGTGGGTTCTGACCAAAGAAAAATATGGTTAAACATTAGCATGATTTGGAAGGTAGTCTTCTGCCTAGCATTGTATTTGCCTTTTTTTGCAGCTGCATCACACTTCTGACTCACATTCATTATGCAATCAGTTATGATTTCAAGATCTTTTGCATTACTATTACCAAACCAGGAAACTCCAAATCATACTTCTGCTTGCTAAGTGGGGGGGAAAAGTCTACATTTCTCTTTGCTAAATTATGTGCTTTCATTTTCAGTTGATATTTCTAATTATCTGGGTTGGATGGAGTTTTATTTCTTTTAGGGTATAAAATATCTCTTAATGTTATCATCTGCATATTTCACGTTGTTTAACCAAGTCATTCATTAAAAAAATATTGAAAAAATATTAAAATATTGAAAAATTAAAGTATTCAGAACCGAGGATACTTGTACCCTACATGATATATCCCTTTCTGGTTTGAATAGGAAACATTGATGAACATTCTTTGAGGATTGTTTTCAAGGCAGCAATTATCCACTTAATTGTTATGCTATCCAGTCCACATTTAATTAGCTTGCTAATCAGAATGTCATAAGGTAGTTTGTCAAATGCTCTACTAACATAAAGATATATTATGCCTATGGTATCCCCACAATCTAACAAGGAAGTTTCATGATTAAAAAAATGAAATAAGATTAGCTTGATAAGATTTATGGCAAATCCAGAGGGATTTCTGGTAATTACTGTCTTGTTTTCAATGTGCTTAAGGTTTGATTGTGTCATGACATATTTAAAATCTTCCCAGGTGTTAATGAGAGCTGGTTCAGTGTGTACACTTTCCATTCCTTTCTGTTTAAAGATGGGGCTTCCTCTATTTATCTGTCATTTAACTATCTTTCATAATAACCCATAAAATATTTGATAGACATCAACAAGTTCGTTTAGGATCCTGGGATAAAGTGAAATATTATCTGCTATCATGTCACCCCTGGTCCTCCCCTTTGTTAATCTAGACATAACCCTGTTCCTGTAACCATTCATAGTACGTTATAGCCTCCAGGCCATTTACCATCTTTGTTGCTCTTCTCTGCACTCATTCTAGTGACTCAACCTCTCTTTTTGTATTGTGGTGCCTAAAATTGGAAACAGTCCCAAAGATACTTTTTTCAAGAGGTCCTTACAGATGTAATCAAAGAGTTAGGCATCCGAGTCCATTTCGGTACTGATAGAATAGAATAGCATTCTTTATTGGCCAAGTGTGATCGGGCACACAAGGAATTCGTCTTGGTGCAAATGCTCTCCGTGTACATAAAAGAAAATAGATATTCATCAAGAATCATCAGGTACAACACTTAATGATAGTTATAGGGTACAATAAGCAATCAAATCATACTAGGAAACAGTCAATATAAGAGAATATTTGTAGCTCTGGGTTGAATTGCCAAACTAGGTAACATTATCAGTCTGTTGATGATACCTAATTTGGTAATGAAACATCTGCAAGAAAACAACCAAACTCGGAGAGCACCAAGGATGCCGGGGTCCTTTTTGACTGACCTGGCATTTTTTAGTTGAATCTTGGAGTGGCTGGCCTTGCCTTTAAACCCTTTAAATGTTTTGTTTTACTTTGCATTTGTTTTTGCTTCTTCTGTAGCCAAATCTGCTCCTGGAAGCAGACTTGGGCTTTGGGGAAGACAGTCTGGTCTCAGTTCAGCAGTTGTTTTTCTTTTTGGGGGAGGGGGCGGAGGTTCTCAAAAGACGTTTCCTGCTGAGGAAGCAGCCCGATGGCAAGCAGGGTTTCCAGCTCTTCAGCGTGTCTTTTAGCATTATGACAGCCCAGAGAACTTCCGCCTTTCAGCCTGCTGAGGGTGTGGCCCCCGTGGCGATTTCATTACATGGTTGGCCTGTCTTTCCCTTCTCAGGGGAGGCATCCTTGCCCATATCTCTCCTTTCCCTAATGTCTAATGGCTTATCTAAGCCAAGGAGAGACATCCCAGAGCGGGTCTGCTCACCCTTGGCAAAGAAATGCTCACACCTCGTCCTTCTAGAAGTGGAAACCTACAACGGCTGGTTCAGTTCCTCAGGGCTGTCTGCCTTGCTGCCTTCGACAGGGGAAGAGAGGATTTCCTGGCTCTAGAGAGAAGGACCATCGAGCTGGGCCATGTTCAAAGGCCGATTGCTGCATGCAAGGATTCCATCTGACCAGAGGGACTCTGAGCAGCCCCAGCCGCCCACTTGCAGCCAGCATTGTAGCCCTTCCTTGCTCTGGAGGAGGGAGGCATTACTTGGCTTCTTTGCACCTCACGGCTTCTTCTTTATGCCAAACAGTATCATGAACAATGGTGGGATTCTTTTTTTTTTTCTACCGGTTCTGTGGGTGTGGTGTGGCGTGACTTCGTAGGTGTGGCAGGGGAAGGTTACTGCAAAATCCCCCATTCCCTCCCCACCCCATTAACTTGCTCTCCAGTTCTGTTCTCCTGTGCAGGGGAACAAAAGGAGACCCAGCTGATCAGCTGGGACGCAATGGGAGGCAGAGAAGAGATGGGGTTGGTTGGGCCAGAGGTGGGATTGGCCGGTTCTCCAAACTACTCAAAATTTCCACTGCCGGTTCTGCAGAACCGGTCAGAACTGGTGGAATCCCACCTCTGAGCATGAAGTTATGGTACTCGTATGGATGAAACTATGGTACTAGAAGGCATATTGACTCAGGAAGTGGGAGGGGACAGAACTATCAGAATGTATACTATGTGTACTCCTCAACTTACGAACACAAGTGAGCCCCAGAGTTCCACTGCTAAGCAAGAGGGTTGTTCAATGAGTGATGATGACTCATTTTGCGCCCTTTATTGCCACAGTTGTTAAGTGAAGCACTGCAGTTCTTGAGTTAGTAATGTGGTTGTTAAGCAAATCTGGCTTTCCCGTTGACTTTGCTTGTCAGAAGGTCACAAGAGGGGAACAAGTGATTCCAGGACACAGCCACTGTCACATATACGAGCCAGTTGCCAAAGCCTGAATTTTGATTACATGACCATGGGGATGCTGCAGTAAAGTGTGAAACATGGTAATAAATTGCTTTTTTCAGTGCTGTTGTAACTTTGAACAGTCACTAAATGAAGAGTTGTAAGCCAAGGACTACCTGTATGGGGCTGGGAGAATAAATCCATGCTGAGTTTAAAAATCAGATGTTTTGCTGTCATTGTGGGGGGGGGGGTGATGCAATGTGTCCTTTGTCACATTATCCTTTGATAATATCCATTTGGGCAGTGGCTGATTGCATTTCTGTGACCTTTGACCCATAGAACAGCAATGGCTAATGTGATCTGGGGCTCCTCCCCAGCACCAGCCGGGGGTCGGGGTGGGTTAGTTTTTAATTAGCCCTGGGAAGCTCACCGTTCTGCTGGCATGCGCATCACGCTGCCCAAATTTAGGAGCTGCCAGACAATGTCCTACCCCTTGCTTTCCATTTGACATGCCTTCTCCGAGTGGTGAAAATCCCTCCTTTCTCCAAAGTACGTACGTCTCTCGCTGTGCCTTTGCCTAACTGAAGAGGCGTCAGGAAAAGCTACAGCTGCGTCAGGAGTAATTACAGCCCTGGAGGCTTGTCAAGGCTTCCGTTCTCTGGCTCCGCTGCCATCTGTGGCAGGCTGAATGCAGAGAGATCGGCGGAGCCTTGGAAGCTTCATGTAGAGCATAATTTGAGAGCTTTTAGTTATTTATGGTAAATTATTTAACTTTGGAGTTCAGTTTTTATAGCTGCATTACGCTGTTGCAGTAAATCCTCTACTTTGGACTTCCATTTTTGCAGCTGCAGTACAAGTTCCATGCAGACAAAGGAACTGTGATGACCCAGGGTGGGATACAAAATAAGCACAGTCACAAAAAACAGGTGAAGTCCCTTTTACTCCTTCACTTTGCTTCCAAGCTCCAAATATCCTTGACTGGAGACAAAAAACTCCCATACAAGCAGTTATAAGAAGGAGGAAATACCGTTTAAATTATAAAGAGTAAAAAACAACACAAACCAGGCAAGATAAGGGCTTGAAGACATCCACGGATATCAGAACACACACTGGGAAGGACACCAAATTCCAAGAGGAACAATAAACTAGAGATATTTCCACACTTTGTTTCCAGCACTCGCCTGTACGCATGTCTGTCCTCTTATCAATGGTCACAGCTTCAGCCCATGAAGAGGATCAAGGCCCTCTCCTCCCCAGTAGACCACGTCTCTCCCTTATCCTCTCCTCCCTGCGTGCCCTAGGATGGAGGGGGGATGGGCCTGGGTCCTCCTCTGACTGCCCAGATGGCCTCTGCCCTTCCCTAACCTCCTCCACAACCTCCGGAGCCACACTTCCACTCCTTGTCGTCTGTTCCTCCTCTCCCTCAGTCTCCACCAGGGGCATGACAGGAACTGTAAAAAGTGCTCAGGAGCCCTTGGGGAGTCAGAGCTGGCTCTCCCACTGTGTCCCAGAGCCTGTTGGTTTCTTTAGGGGGAAAAAAAATCACAATGGAGAGCCATTGGTTGTAGGTTTTCTTCTTTTCATGTGCCACACCACCATTTTTTTTGCCACTAACATCTTCTGCTGGAAATTCTGAGCTTGCAACCTGACTAGCCATGGCATCCTGCCTCTTTTAGCCTGATCCTAGTAGTGGTGGATAGGACCCCATAGTGACCAGCCTTGACTGTGGGGATGATGCCACTTCTCCCCCAACTTGCTTATCCTCATTAAGCAACCCTCACAAGTATTTAATTCATTTACGCTTTCAAGATAGCTTGGAGAATTCTGGATGGCAGAAAACATCTGTGCAAGAATCCCAAGGCATGCAGCAGGATAAGTTGAGTCCCACAAGGTAAGAGTTGGAGGTATATCGGAGTTCCGGTAGAAGGCCTTCAATCCACCTCTGGGTAACTACCCCGAATAAAGGCAGGTTTGTTCCACTGGTGAATAGCTCATACCACTAAGGATTTTTTTTTTCAAATATCCAGTTCAAAATGATTTCCTTACAGTTTAAATCCCTTTCTTGTCCTGGAGCAAGTCTGAACAGTTCCACCCCATCTTCCGCATGACATCCCTTCAGATACTCAAAGACATCTATCATGTCTTCGTGCAAGCTTCTCTTCACTGGAGTAAAGACACAGCACGAACTCAGATTTTTCCTTCGAAGGATCCAGTCATGTTAGTCATGCTCCAGTTGGTCAACATATGGTACCTAGGATTGGATCCAGACTTATCAACATACAATGTGGAGAAACAGCAACGATCTTGGTACATTACTTCTGTTTGTGCTGCCTAGGACTGCATATTCCTGTTGGCTTAGTCAGTTTGTGATATATGAGATCAGCCCCATTAGGTGGAGTGTTCCATCAACACTGCATGGAGGCTGAGACAGGGGTGGGATACGAAAGGGTTAACTACCGGTTCAGGATATACGAGCTTCCCTGACCGCTGTGAGTCCTGTACATCGTCATAAATCATCAGCAGCACGCTGTCTGCCGAGAAGCAGCCTTTGAAACAGCCCTCTTTTCTGGTTTTTTTAACTGCAGCTGTGCCTCGTTCGGCAGCTGAAGTTGAAAAATCAGGAAATAAAGATCAGGTAAGAGCCCAAGTGGGCAAAAACATCAGCAGACATAGAACCGGTTCTATGTCTGCTGCTCTTTAGAGCTACTGGTTCTACAGAGGTGGACAGAACCGGTAGAAACCACCCCTGGGCTGAGACCACCTTTATTGAAATAGGTTATTAAAACAATCTTGCAAGCTTTGGTAATCCATGTCTTATAGGGTAGCTAGATTAAGAAACCAATGTTATATAGGTCTAAAACCACCTTTCTTAGAGTAGCTACAGAAACATGATCCTGCAAGCGTAAATATGCTTCCCACATCCTTCACTTATTTTAACAGAATTACAGAGTTGGAAGTCTTCTAGCCAACCCCTTGTTCAGGCAGGAGACCCTATACTATTTGGGCAAATGGTTGTTCAGTCTTTTCTTGAAAGCCTTCAGTGATGGAGCACCCAGAACTTCTGAAGGCGAGCCCTTCCACTCGTTAATTGTTATCACTGTTAGGAAATTTCTCCTTAGTTCTAGGTTGCCTCCTGTAATATAATCCTTCTGTTAATGCAGCCTAGGACTGAGTTGGCTTTTTTGGCAGCTGCCGATCACTGCTGGCTCACATTTAAGCGATGGACTACTAGGACTCCAAGATTCCTCTCACAGTGAACGAGGGAAGGGCAGGGGTGGGATTCAGCCAGTATGGACTGGTTCGGGTGAACTGGTAGTTCCGGCGATTGTTTGGCCCTCATCCCTCGCCCCTGTACTCTGCTGTCCTATATCTCCTTTGTTTGAAGCCCAGCTGATCGCACGACATCAGCTGATCGCACGGCATCAGCTGTTTTTACTCACTGGGGTGGCAATAAAAGGTAAGTTTTCTTGCTATTTTCAAATAGAACGCATGCACGCAGCATGAGAAGTGCACGCTCACTGAACCGGTTGTTACACCGGTTGAATCCCAGCACTGGGGAAGGGCCTGTCTGAGGCACTTTCTTAAGTTAGTTTCTTGGAATGGACTTAAGCGTTGTTTGTCTGATCATGATTTGGTGATGGATTTTCCTGCTGTCTTTCACAGCCACTCTTTATACCTTCTACAATTTCCTCCCACTCCAAGTCACTTCCAATTATTAACTTGTTTCTCAGGACTTAATTTTTTTTCTTCTCTCAATTACACACAGAGCTTTTTCTCATGCCCTGTTATCCAGTATGCTCTCTCTATCCGACACTTAAACTTTTGACTTTTCCTGGCCAAATAAGATTTTGCATTTCTCTCTGTTGAAAAGTTCCTGGGGATTTTTTCCAGTCAAAAATCCTCTTGATTCTTGACAACTATCCTCTAATATAGCATTGATATTCTGTGACACTAAGAACTTTCCTCTAATATAGCATTGATATTCTGTGACATTGAGAATTCCTGTTAATGTGGTGGGTTCTTCCATTCTTAAAATGGCTTACAGTTTTATTGCAAACTGCAATAAAACCTCTGGCTGGCATATAAATGATTTATTTATGAATATGGCTGTATGCCATTTTAGTTAGTTTAAGTTATCAGTGTAGAAACCAGGAGATGGTGAGTTTTAAACTCACTTTGGTCACAAAGCAGTGGTGGGATTCTTTTTTTTACTACCAGTTCTGTGGGCGTGGCTTGGTGAGTGTGGCAGGGGAAGGATACTGTAAAATCTCTGGTCAGAGGTGGTGTTTGCTGATTCTCCGAACTACTCAAAATTTCTGCTACTGGTTCTCCAGAACTGGTCAGAACCTACGGAATACCACCTCTGGCACAAAGCTAGCTGGGTGATCTTGGGCCAGTCAGTCTCCTTTAGCCCTTCTGGGAAGGAGACAAGAACAAACCACTCCTGAAAAGTTTCAGAAGTCCACGCTGACTTAAGGCACCCTCCCCTCCCCCGCAAAAAAAGAAATCAGAAAAGAAAGTCATTCTAGCCCCAAGGGACTCCAAAGAGTGTACGCTCCAGTATACAGCAAAAAGTCTGTAGAGATTCTCAGTCATGGTTGCCCCAAAGTTGCTTTTTCAGGAGGCAACTGGACTTTCTTGTTTCTTTCTTTGAAGATGTTTTGCTTCTCATCCAAGAAGCTTCTTCAGCTCTGACAGGACAGTGGGGAATGGGGGGATTTATATTCCTTGCAGACAGCTCCTTCCCTACTGTCCTGTCAGAGCTGAAGAAGCTTCTTGGATGAGAAGCAAAACATCTTCAAAGAAAAAAACACCCCAAACCCAAGAAAGTCCAGTTGCCTCCTGAAAAAGGACTTTTTGGACAGTTGCCCTCCTTTGCCAATGCTGCTATGGGTTCTTTGCCCCAAAACTGTGTCCTAGAGAAGTCCTAGTTGGTGATCCAGTTCTGGACCAAAAAGCCTATCCCCGCTAGAAACAATGGAAACATCTTCCTAATAGCAGCTGGTTTCTGAACCAAGGGCTGCACCATCCTGCTGCAGTTCGGCTAAGCCTCTTCCTCTCCATCCTTACCTAACCATTTCCAGACAACAGGACAGAATGTCAGCCTTGTTTCTTTTTGGGTCAAAATGTACAACTGATTTTCATCAGCATCTTGATACCTAAGAGATGCTTTTCAGGAGAAGTGAGAGGGTTGAGTCCTGTGGTGCCACAGAATGGAGAGCTTGGTGGATCAACCTTCTTCCCCAGCTCGGACCACCTACTCAGGAAAAAAGAGAAATATTGCAAAATAGGAGCTCTCACTCCTCACCTCAAAGGCTGCCCTGGAGGATATTCTGAAGGCAGCTGGGAGACCCATCAGCATCTACAGCAAGGGTTTTCAAACTTGGCAAGTTTAAGACTTGTGGACTTCAACTCCCAGAATTCCCAAGCTAACATGACTAGAGGAAGAATTCTGGGAGTTGAAGTCCACAAGTCTTAAAGCTGTCAAGTTTGAAGACTGCTGATCTACAGGGTGACATTCTTTCTGACTTGGTCCTCCCATCGGCCATCCTTAAGAGCAGTCAGTGGGTATCATGGTTGCATGAAAAACTCTCTGGGTGCAAGTGAAAAAAAAAAGCCAAAGGAAAAGCTATGGCTCTGGTCTTCAGTGTGATGTGGCATACTGAGAATGAATTATTAACTTAGAAATTTCAGAGGGTATTTATTCTTCATTGTATAACATCCAGTGTTCATGTTATGGAAGGAAAGTCCTTGAAAGTGATCCTGGCAGTATTTGGATGATAATCACCTTTATCCCAGCCTGTATGGTTAGTTTATGGGTCAGCAATTTCTGCAATCTTAGAATGTTGAGTTGAGTTGTGTTTGCATTCACATCCTGACAGTTGGCTTCACTGGCTAATTTTGCTGGTCGCTGTGCAAACAAAATAAGGGACTAGATGACCCTTGATGCTGATTGAATGCCAAAGCTTTTCTGACTTTAAGGATGGCTGGACAGCATTAAACTGGGCAGGCCAAGAGGCCAAAAAGAGACAAGTGGTCACAATGGTCAGTCCATTTATCTTGGATCAGGATGGGAGAGCTTGAGAGCAAGGATGGAACAAAAAATAGAATAGAATAGAATTCTTTATTGATCAAGTGTAATTGGACACACAAGGAATTTGTCTTTGGTGGAAATGCTTTCAGTGTACATAAAGAAAAAATACATTCATCATGAATCATAAGATACAACACTTAATGAAAGTCATAGTTTACTAATAAGCAATCAAATCACACCAGGAAACAAATAAAACAATATAAATTGTAAAGATATAAGCAACACAGTTATAGTCATAAGTGGGAAGAGATAGGTAATAGGAAGGATGAGAAGAAGAATAGAATTGCAATCTTAGTAAATAATTTGACAGTGTCGTGGGAATTAGTTGTTTAGCAGAGTGATGGCATTATATCCTGGTGTCTAGATGTTCTGGTGTGCAGAATGCCCTATATGCATCGTTTTGAGGGTGGAAGTTGAAGCAATTTATGTCCAAGGTGTGAGGGGTCTGTAGATATTTTCACAGTCCTCTTTTTGACTTGTGCAGTATACAGGTCCTCCATGGAAGGCAGGTTGGTAGCAATTGTTTTTTCTGCAATTATCCATTGAATTCTGTGTCTGTCTTGTTTGGTTGCAGAGCCAAACCAGACGATATAGAGGTGCAGATGACAGACTCAATAATTCCTCTGTAGAACTGAATCAGCAGGTCTTTGGGCAGTTTGAGCCTCCTGCGTTGGCACAGAAAAAACATTCTTTGTTGTGCTTTTTTGATGACGTTTTTGATGTTAGGTGTCCATTTTAAGTCTTGAGATATGATAAAACCCAGAAACTTGAAGGTCTCTACTGTTGATACTGTGTTGTCTAGTATTGTAAGAAGTGGTAGAATAGGAGGGTTTCTCTAAAATCTACCACCATTTTTATGGTTTTGAATGTATTTAGTTCAAGATTGTTCTGGTTGCACCACCAGGCTAGTTGTTCAACCTCCTGTCTGTATGCAGATTCATTGTTTTCTTGAATGAGACCAATCACTGTTGTATCATCTGCACACTTCAGTACTTTAACACTTGTTAAGGGTAACAAATCATGTTGATCAAACAAACAAAGACAAACAACTTCCTTTAGCTCTTTCATAAGGTTTCAGCTATTTTAAAATCACACATGAAAAATGTTTGGGAGTGCTGTGGAAGTAGAGGCTTTTTGGCATTCTGGTACTCTCTGGTGTATGTAAGTGCGGAGTCTCTGGCTCGGTCAGTGTGTAGGATTTAATTTCTTGATGGATGGGTAAAGTCAACAAATGAGCCTTGTGGACTTCATACGGTCATTTCTGCAGCCTCATCAATTACAGGAATTAGTTGTGTCAAATGTTAGGAAGGGTCTGTCTCTGACCCTGCCAACACCTCAGGAGATGATGGATGGGATGGCTGGAAGAGAAAGACAAAGCTCTCCTTGTATTCCTGGCAGAAACATGAATGATCACTTCATGCTGTCATGAAATGGTATTTGATAGAGGTCTGTTTATGGCTATTAGCACTCGGGAAATGTTGCACTCTTGGTACACTCAATACCTTCTGCAGTGGCCTGTCTTATTCAGGGGAAGACAAGAGAAATCATCTGTAAACAAACTGTAGATTACCCTTTTACAAACCATACTCCATGTTTGCTTTTCTCCCTTGTGATATTGAATTATCCTTTATAAATTTTGCAAGCAGCCTGTGGATGACATTCCTCCAAAGCCAGTTTATTAACATCTCATCGGCATACAGGGAAAACAAATAAAAGATACAGATCCACATTTGTCCACTTGCTCAAGTGGAACATGATACCATCTGGATCGTAGCCAGGAGAGAAGTGATCCTGAGTGATCCCAGCAGGACAGCCCATACCTTGTGGCTGGGCATCCTTTTTATGACCTTGACAGCAGACAGAGTGAATCCGTGAGCTTGCTAGTACATAATTTAAACACAGAAAAGCCCACAATTTGACTATTGTTTGTTCAAGATCTCAGGAAAAAGAATGACAGAACGTGTCAGACACCATTCCAGTTTCCCAAAAAGTCAAATTCAAACTCAAGGCAGACATCCAAGCTACAGGAGTGGCGCTCAAACAGGAGAATTTGGAAAGTAGCCCATTGAAGCAAAGTCTTCTAGTCGGGGAAGAGGGGAGATGCATAGGCAGGACTTGGTCAGGTCCTCCAGCAACATGGTAGCCACGTTTACTTCCTATCTCACTAAAGCCACTTCTGTTTAGTCTGTAACCGGCAGCCTTTTCTGTGACCAGACTTCAGCCTCCTCCTAAGTAGAGGCAGGCTTGGCCTGGGCCTGGGCTGTGGGGTGCATCTGAATGCTCCAAGCCAGGTCTGGAACACCCTAGAGGAGCCCGAGGTTCCTTGGTCTTCATTGGACCACTGGGATTCTTCTATCTTGGCTCTTTTTTCTTGCTTCTGCAGGTCATAGGCAGCACGAATGGAATAAAGTAGGATCAACAGTCCAGACATGTTTCTTGGCAACCTTGGAGAGATTAGTCATTTGAGGAGTGACAAAAACAATCACATCCTCGACATGGGTCGCCCAAGTGTAGCCTGGCTGAATTCTGACATCATGCAAAGCAATTTGGGGGGCGGGGGGTAGGGGAAGGGTTCAATTCAGTTCAGTTCAATTCAGAATAGAGCTGGACCTTGGAAAGTGTTCTAGTCCAACCTCCTGTTCAAGGGTACCACGCATGTTCCCCTATGCAGGCAGAACATTGAGCAGTGATGCTGAAAAGGTGGTCCTACATAGCCCAGCAACTCCCCTTAGGGAGCTGCTTCCTAGAGATGCCCTTTAGGCCCAGGGGTTGTGGTGGAGCTGTTTCCCAATCCCCTCACCTGGGATCCCTGCCAGGCCTGACCCTGCATCGGTTAAGGACTCCCCTGTGACTCCCCTGGCTCCAGCAGAGCCTCTTCTTCTCCATTCCCCAAACAGTGGATTTGTCTGTGGCTGCTGTCAGACTTTCTGGCACGAAGTATCTGGGAGAATACAATTCTGCCAAAACTCCATTAATACACTGTAGTTTTCAGCTTCTGCCTGTCCCTGCCAATTTTTCTTCTCAGTCTCCTAGAGCTGCCACCCATGTGCACACAAATACATGCAGGCTTTTGAGTTTTCGTTCAATCCCCAGGAATCCAGACCTCCCGCAGGGACCTGCTAAAAGGCTCTCGGGAGCTCAGCCTGCTCCCTCCTTGCAGGCTTAAGCTCTGATCTGGCCTGCTTCTCCCTTCCACAATGACCTCAGGGAGGGGCAGAGGGTCCGATTCTCATGAGGAGGCCCCTGATTTCCCAGCTGGATAAACAAGCGAACTCCACACTGTTCCAGAGTTTCTCATTCTCCAAAATACATTTAGGGTTTCGTTTCAAGGACGGGCTGAAGGGGCAGTTGGCGCAGGAGATATTGCAGGTGGAACAGAGGTGGGAGATATGGCAGTCGAAACAGATGCTGCTTGTACAGGTGATGAAGAATGCTGAGAAACAGTCACGTGAAAAGAATTGTTCTTGGATGCTCTCACGGGCTGCTGGTGCTTTGCTGGTTAAGGAAACAAGTGGCTGTGGTATGGCCATTGCACATGCTATGGAGAGCGGCTTCTTATTAGGGCTTGATGCTGCTTGGATTTTGAAGAAGATCACCATGTCTTCCTTGAAGAAAAGAGCAAACTCTTAGGGAGAAGGTAAAGCTCATCCATTCCTGCTTTGCTTCAATCTTTTTCCCAAATGGGAGTGAAGGTCAAGTGGATCAGGAAAGAACAATTGACTCAAGGTAGTCTGTGGAGATCCTCAACTATAGGTTGAGAATCAACCAAAGGTGCTTTTCCAATAGATAACTGGATTTGCTTGGTTTTTTTCCCCCCGCTTTGAAATTGTTTTGCTTCTCATCCATTTCTCAAGTGAAATGTTTTCAAAGAAAAAAAGCAAGAAACTCCAGTTGCCTTTTGGAAAAAGTACCTTTGGGACACGACACAAGGAAGATCAGCATCCTAAAATCAGCAGAGAGATAGGAAATGACTGGTTACATTGTTACTACAAGTCTCCAGGATCAGGCCTTTTATTATCCAAGTGTTTTGGAAGAGTTTGCAGGTGTCATTTTGGAGTCACTTTCAGTGATCTATGAAGGAAATGCAAATGTTGTTCCTAATTTCAGAAAAGGGAGAAAGGAAGAGCCAGGTAACTACGTGGTACTGATTCCAGGTAGAATTCCAGAGCAGATTGTTAAGTAGTTGATATCATGGCCATTTAGAACAGATGTCCCCAACCTTTGGGCTGTGGCCCACGACTGGGCCATAACCTATTCAGAATTGGGCTGCTCAAGTGGCTGGCTGGAGTGCATGCGTGCATGTGTGTGCAGCTCAACTTACACAAGTGGCAGGCCAACGGGCACTCGTGCATGTGTGCCAGCCTGCTGTTTGCACAACCCACTTTTCCTCTCACTCTCAGCTGGGCCTCCAAGCCTCAAAGGTTGGGGATCACTGATTTAGAATATTGATGGATAAATGTTGGTAAGGAAGAAAATGAGTACAAGTCATCCCAACCCTACTGATTGTGTGATCAATTTACACAATTGGGAATGCAGTGGACAGTCTATCTGGATTTAAGCAAGATTTCAGTAAAGATTTCGATGAGATCATAGTAGAGTAGGAAGCAACATGTCCTGTATAGCACACTATGTTGCACAATGTGCGTGTCAGCGGCTTTGCATCAATCTGTAAGGAAGTGTTAAATGACATGCTGCAAGATTCCATTCAACATACTTATAAATAACTAGGATAAAGAGTGAGAAAATACAATTATCATTTGCAGATGACAACACCCTACAAGAACAAAAAAATTATTCACAGACAAGCTGGAACACTGATTAAAATCCAGCAAAATAAATTTCCATGAAGATAATTGTAAAGTTTTATATTTTAGTTCACAATTATAGTACGAGTCTAGGATAAGGAATGTGTGTGACCCATTCTGGGTCAGAGTATATGCAAGAAGGATCTTGATGATCAAAAACTGAACATGAACCAATGTTATGATGTAGATAAAAAAAAATGTTAGAATTAGGGTTAGATGTTATTCTAGGCTCCATCCCCAGAAGTATAATGTCAGGACCCTGGGAAGATCCTGCAAGAGATAATCAAGCAATAGCGTTGCAAACACCCAGAAGCATGCAAAGTTATAACCGAAAGCCAACAAGGGTTTATCAAAAACAGATCATGCCAAACAAACCTTATTTCATTCTTTGACAAAGTGACTAAGTTAGTGGATCAGCAAAATGCTGTGGATATAGTATATGTCAGGATTTCGGCAGTTACCCCAATTAAATCATGAGTCTTAAGCCACACTTACAAAACTTCAAAGGATTTATTAAGAGTTAATATGTTGGCATGACCTGGATATAGCCAATTCTGAGACATGTAATTCACTGTCACCCTTGACCCTGATTTTCCCCCACCCCTCGAATATTCTCCAACTAAAATACATTCATAGCCAAAAGTCATCAATCATGTTCTCCAATTAGAAATTTGTGCAGCAGAAACTTCAGTCGCTTAGTTATTATCTTTGCAAGATACTAATGGAATGCACTTTTGGTCCCAAACTGCTGCACTGCTCTTTCATATTCCTTTCCCCCCGTTTCTGTTTCTGGCAACTCTAAAACAAGCATAGAAATGTTTTATGAGTTGACAGTATACTTGAATTTCGGTAAGGCATTTGACAAAGTAGACCATAATCTACTTCTTAGTAAGTTAAAAAAATTGTGGGATAAACAGTGTCACCACCAGATGGAATCGTAACTGGCTGACAAACCGTACTCAATGAGTAGTCCTTAATGGAATTACATTTACATGGAGGGAAGTAAGCAGTGGGGTAGGGCTTTATAATGCCTTGGCAAGATCAAACTCGGAATACTGCATCCAGTTTTGGTCACCGTAATATAAAAAAGTGTATATTTGAATGGCTGCCACAAGAAGGAGGGAGTTAACCTATTTTCCAAAGCACCAGAAGGCAGGAAAAGAAGCAGGAGTTGGAAAGAAGCAACCGAGAACTAAGGAGAAATTTCCTGACAGAACAATTAACCAGTGGAATGGCTTGCCTTCAGAAATTGTGGGTGCTCCATCACTGGAGGCTTTTAGAAAGAGTCTGGACAGCCACTTGTCTGGAATGGTATAGAATCTCCTGCTTGCACATGGGGCTGGACTATAAGACCTCCAAGGTCCCTTCCAAATCTGGTATTCTGACCAAGAACATTCATTGTTTCTCTCTTATTAGCACCAGTCAGGTAGAGTATCCCAGTTTGATCAGCACATAAGCACAAAATGAGCACATCCAGAAGACAGCAGCCAAGATGATAATGGGTCAGGAAGAAAGGAGGAATGATTGGAGGTGTTACCATGGAGAAAATAAGAGTGTGGGGAGACATGCTGTCCTCTCTTACGTGAAAGAATGTCATGTAGGTTGATGGAGAAGAATTGATAAGCGTTGTTCCAGAGGAAAGGACTGAAGGCAAACTCAACTACAATGAAGTTGATTTGGATGATTATCACACAGACTTTCTTAGTGATATGGTATATTCAACAATTAGATGCCTCCTTTCTCATCAGGTGATAAGATTACTTCTCTGAAAGTGTTTAAACTGAGCCTGGGAGGGCATTTATCTGGAATGCTGCGGCCAAAGGTTTCTGCACTGGGCTGGGGGGAAATAAACCTTTCAGGCTTTAAATTCTGTTACTTTGCTCTGTTTTTCTTGAAGTTGTCCATGAAATAGTTTGGCTCCAAGCTAGGAACAATTGTTTTATGCAGCTTGACATTTGACCAGCATATCAATAAAGTTCTGGGGCTCATTTACAAATTCAGAACTGACATCTGAACTGTGTACAACAGAGGTAATTTCAGACTGCTCATTTGAATGGAATCTTCTATTTAAAAAAAATCTTCCCATAGATGGACTGAGACATTATCACCAAATCATTTTCCCTTTGGGGGGATTATTAAGTTCCATGTAGGGTAGGGGGTTCAAGCTTCCCTCCCCTGCTTTTATTGATTGAATGGGCGCAGTTTGGGGTAACAATTTTGCCTCAAGAGGTTGTGGGTGCTCCATCACTGGAGGTTTTAAAGAAGAGATTGGACAGCCATTTGTCCAAAGTGGTATAGGCTTGAGCAGTGGGTTGGACTAGAAGATCTCCAAGTTCCCTTCCAAGTCTGGTATTCTGTTTTTTGATGTACAAGAAAACCAGGAAGTTCAGGGAAGCGGGGTGGTGGAGTTAATGATAAGAAAAAAAATCTGCTGGGTATCAGCATTTTACTGTTTGCCAAGCAAGAGTTATAGCCATTGTGCACCTAGAATACCTATGGCAACTGGAACTCCAAAATGAATGGGAAATGCAGCTGGCAGGTATCTTGCCTCTCAACTACAACAAATGGGCAGGTCTGCTCCAAATAGACCAGGGTCACCCAGATAAGGGAGAGAAAGTCTTTGGATGTGGAGTAGAGAAACGTGCTTTGGAAGGGAGAGTGGGAGACTTCCTTTCCCACCCTCCAGAACCGGAGTAGCCATTACTTGGAGAGTCCTCCAAGTCAGTCAAGACCCAGATACCAGATGTGAAGCAGTGCAATGGGGCAAGGAGTGGAATAGGGAGACTTGAACTTTCTGCATTCTTTGAAGCTCTGGCTGGCTGCAAACTGTAGTCCTGAGGAAGGAAGGAAGGAAGGAAGGAAGGAAGGAAGGACTTTCAACTTAAAAGAAAGCTTTTCTTGCAATGGGAAGGGGAATACAGAAGTCATTGATGGACAGGCCTGCAACCAATCCATTCAAAGGCACTTCTTAAACAAGTTGGCAGCAGTGGGCAGTGGGGTGGAGGCAGAAAGCAATTGATTTACATTTGTACGTTCCTGAGTTCCTATTCCATATTTCTGTTACAGAATTTCTCCCCCACATCACTTCCACTCTGCATCAGTCATTGCTTGTGATTGCCAGAGGCCAGGATGGGCACAGAGGAAGTGGGCAAGAACCAGAGATCAGGGCACTTGAGCAATAAATCATTTTCCCACATTCTGGGCCCAGCCGAGTGCGCAGGGAGGAGGGCTAAGAGGAAGGGAAGTCCTGAGCGCCTGCAGGAATAATCCATGTTTTTGCCTTCACAGCTGAAACTGGGGTTGCAGATCCCGTGCTGTTTATTGATAGGACTATAATGCAGCTGAGGAGCTATCAGTAGATGCACTTCTTGGTGTTTAAAGAGAATAACAGCAATGTATTGCAAAGCATTAGCATAATAATTGGTAAGCATTCACAGAGGAATAGTTTAGAGACTGATAGATTTTGTACAGAAACCGTGAAGGTTACATGGAGGGTGAAAACACTTTGCTGTGTCAGTGAACATATTTAATTTTTCTGGGAATGCTGTTTGAATCGTGCAGCACTCCTGACATTAGCCTAACAAAGACATACGCATTGGGTGGTATGCTCTAGTGTGTCTCTCTACTTCTGCCCCCCATGGCTTCGCCAGGCCTAACAAGAAGCGTAGTAACTCGGTTTGAGAGCAGCGGCTCCCTAGACGCCGGGACCCTCATTTTTTCCAGCATCGTTGGGGTCCAGGCTCTCCTAGGTTGTGGGCCGACATGGAACACAGTTGTGCCCCTCCTGCTCTTGCTTGCTCTGCCCATTGGGTGAGACTGTCGGGCTCCTGGCTCCCCTCTGTCTCTGGATTTATTGATTTTTTAAAATTTATATGCAGGTCTTGGCGTGTTTGGGTCTTTTCCCCGTGTAAGATTGAGAGCATCTTGGCAACGTCTCGACAAGGTCCCACTCGCCATCTTCAGGCCGGTGCTTTTGGCTTTGTGCTTGTGCGAGCAAAGCTCACAGACTCACAGACGAACACAGTACAGAATCCTGATGATGGCAGATGAGATTCTGCCGAAATGTTGCTACAACTTTAAAAGCACAACTACAATGATGTGGGAAAATACCCGAACAAAGCCGAATGCCATATATATGTGTGTATGTGTATGTGTGTGTGTGTGTGTGTGTGTGTATGTGTATGTGTATATGTATATACACACACACACACACACATATATATACACATTTTACAGCATTGTTTGAGCAATAGATACACTTGTACTTTCCTTCTGATAGTGTGTTATACATTGTCATAATAACTCCTTCGTCCTTTTAAGTTCTATGTATACATACAAATAATTTATTTACAATTGTTTACACTGGATCCATTGATTTTAAATCAGATGTCTAGGAAACATCAGTTGTATACAGTGGCAAAATCTCTGGGACTTAACATTATTGGGACTCCCTCTCTCCCTTCCTTGCCTGCTTTTAAAGAACTTGCAACCTTTCATTTAGTAACCATTCGAAGTCACAATGGCACTGGAGAAGGTTGCAGCATCCTCATAATCAGGTGATCAGAATTAAGACGCTTGGTAACTGGCTCGTATTTATGCCTGTCACAGTGTCCTTGGATCATGTGATCGTCTTTTGTGACCTTACTACAAGCAAAGTCAATGGGGAAGCCAGATTCACTTAATAACCATGTTCCTAACTTAACATCTGCAGTGATTCACGTAACAACAGTGGCAAGAAAGGTTGTAAAAGTCAAGAACTACCTGTATTTTCTTTCCCCCAGTTGTACCTCAATAAACTAATTGAAGATCCCATTACATGGAGTTGCAACTTCCATCTTGCTCCGAAGTCGGACACTTGCTTGCTTACTTCAGGGAAAGACAGTTCCTACCACTGGGGGATCCCCACACACAGAGCTGCCTCTCTTGGCAGGTGTGATAGGTGGGATGGTGAGAGAGAGGGCTTGCTCATCACTAGAGAGTATATATTAAATAACCAGCCTTTTGTGCTGCCCCCATTGACCCACATGTCAGAGTTGTTGTACAGAGCTTTATTCAGTCGGTTCCCCCAATAGTTCTGTTTCAGATTTTCAGTTAACCCCCAGCTGCAACCTTAGCACGGTAATTGGCTTGCGACCAAGTAGATAACCAAAAGCAAAACAAACTTACAGCCAAACCATAAACAGTCTTAGAAATAAAGGTTTTGCCTGAGTAGGTTCCAAAAATAAACAGCCGAAATCCCCTCAGGGGTCCAGGGCCTCCACTGAGGTTTGTCAACAAGTCCAGTGGTCTGGTTTTAGGGTTTGCAAGGAGAAATCACAGGAATTGTCCGAGCCAGGAATTCAGGGGCTGTTTTCAGCAAAGCCAGCCAGGAACAAGCTCCAGGTTAACTTTCTAAGCAATGGCCAATTAGTCCACCTGACAGATAACCGGCTACTCCGAACACAAATATAAACGCTCTTTGCAAACGAATTACATCCACAAGTTGCAGAGTCCCGGAAACACAGAAAAACCATCTGGCCACGACCCACACTTCGCTTCCAGCAATGCCTCCCTCTGCTTGCTGTGCTAAATAGCCCCTCCTGGTGCAGCTCATTAACAGGGGTGGGGCCTTTTCCCCATCAATCTGACAGATCTCCACTTCTCTGTCCTGTGCACTCCAGCATCCACCAAGGCCGGCAGTTCCTCCCCCTCTTCCTCATTGGCTGATGCATGCTCCGCCAGCAGTCCTGAGTTAGCAATACCGGACCTTCCAGGAATGCTCTCATTCTCCCCCAAGGCCTCTGAGGAAGACGTGGAGGAGCCATCATTCACAGGAGACATCACATCCTCTCCCCTAAAGAATCCCAGGAGTTGTAGTCTGGTGAATACAGATCAATGTCTGTTACAGTGCACATTGTGTCCTCAACTTACTACCATTTGTTTAGTAACTGTTTAAAGTTACAATGGCTCTGACAAAAGGGATTCGTGACCATTTTTTACACAACCATCGCAACCTACTCATGGTCACGTGATCAAAATTCAGATGCTGGGCAACTGGCTCATATTTATGACGGTCGCTGTGTCCCAGGGTCATGTGGCAAAGTCAATGGGAAAGCCAGATTCACTGAACAACCATGTTGCTAACTTAATATCTGATGATTCACTTGACAATGGTGGCAGGAAAGATTGTAAAATGAAGCAAAACTCATCGAACAACTTAGCAGCAGAAATGTTGGGCTCAATTGTCATAAGTTGAGGAATACCTGCATAACTTCCAGCATTTATTGAATGGTTGCTAGAACAACTCTCAGTCTCCAGATTACCTAGCATCGGGGTTCATGTGTCTTTATAGTTATATAAAGATGTTCACTTCCGTATTTATGATCTCTTTTTGCATCTATTGTCCCCCGCAAGGCTAATATTTGCAAAGCACTAGAAAATAAACCTGAAAGCAAATTGTAACTGGTGTAATGCTGGATGAAGGGCCCCGAAGGTCACCATGCACTGTATCAAATTATCCGCACAGTCTGTTGCATCTCCAGATTTCAGAGAAGAAGAATTTCTGGCCCAGCTGCATGTAGACCAGCTGAGCAACTTTTTCCCAGAAAGAAATCTGTGGGAAGCCACACCACTTGCAGTGAAGCATTGGGCGGTTCAGCCTCCAGTCCCAGCAAGTTGTACCCAGGCTCCAAATGAAGAGGAGGTTCCCCATTGATGTGAAGACCAGGGTGCCTACTGGGGACAGAAAGATTGCATGATGTGGAAATACCTTCATCGGGTAATGGAATATCTGTCAGCCTTCCCAACTTGGTTACTAGAAAAGAAACACTCCCAAGGCCCTGAGTATTGAAAGTGCCCAGTGGCACTTCTAGTGTTTCAAGCTCAAACCAAGCAGTTAACCTTCCCCCTTGGGCTCCATTCCCCACTCCCAGTTATTGGTGGGTGCACAAACATATTAAAACTAATTGTTTTGGTAACAGTCCCTAACTGCCAGGACTTTGAGATATTGCATTCCATTGGGTGACCTTGGAACAGTCCACAGCTCTCAGGATGGTAGAGGCTTTCAATTTCCTTTCTTTCATCCCAACCCGCAGGTCCCTCCCATGCTCCTCCCCCCCCCCCCAATTACTCATGGTGTCTAGCTCAGCAGGACCGATGCAGCGGGATGGCAGCTCTGACAATATGGCTGCATTCTCTATGAACCCATCTTCCCAACTCTTTCTGTCTCTCTTAAAGGCCACTTAGTTTAAAAGTTATGGAAACAATCACACTTAGAGCTGCTGTGTTTCCTGTGAATCTGGTGGATGTGTTTAACAATACACCCCACACAGGTGCAAATGCTTATTGTGCAATGGTTGTTCCTATTTATGTTTCTTAACCACCCATCTCTCTCAGAAGCATGCAGAAAAGACAATTTTCTCTCTGTTCCTGCTGTATATTTTAGGATGATAAATAAAGAAATAAGAGTCCAAGAATTTCCTTGCACAGGAACCCTGTTTCCACAACTGATAACGAAGCCCATTCCAAAGGATGTAAACCACAACGGTTCTCTGGGCTCTTCATTCTTCAAGGGGAAAATGGTCATTGACCTCTAAAGGTCATTGTCCTGGAAACAGGCCCTGGCCACTTGGTCTACTATCCATCAAGCAAAGTGTCCCTCAGGAGGCACCCAGGGGCCCCAGCCATTGCTTTGTGGGGGTCAGGTTGCATCCTGCCTGCTTGAGCAAAATGGACAACCATTCATTTTTGTGACCACGGGAAGTTACAACGGCACTGAGAAAAGTGACTTATTACTGTTTTTCACACTTATCATTGCAGCATCCCCATGGTCACATGATTAAAATTTGGACACTTGGCAACTGGCATGTATTTATAACAGTTGCTGGATCCTGGGATCATGTAATCACATGATCCCCTCTTGTGACTTTTTGCCACCTCCAGGCAAAATCAATGGGGAAGCCAGATTCCTTTGGAAAAACACCAATGGCAACTTGTAACCCTGCATGTACATCTCCAAAATATTGATGGAACTGAGAGTAGGTGGGTAGTGTGGGGGAAAGAAACCTATGCTGTTTGATGGGCCCTACTGAACCAGAGACACTTTCTTGAGGGCAGCCTCATTCTGTTTAAGATATGGACTGATCACAAAAACCGCGAAGTCCTCAAGATCCCATGAAAACTCTCCCCAAAGCAAGTTCATTGGGCTCAGTACTTCAAATGGTTCAACTTTACACTAAAATACATCCGGGGGGTGGGGACTGTCCAGGCTGTTTATAAAGCAGGTTCATAGGCTACATGGTGTCCCCTGCCACATCATTTCTGATGGTGGGTGAGCAATTCACCACTAAATTCTGGAGAGAGTTCATTGGGTCCATTGGGTCCTCGTAGGGGCTTAGCTCGGCATTCCATCTGAGTACCAATGGGGCCGTAGAATGCAAAAATGCCATGTGGAGCAGTACTTGAGATGTTATGTCAGCTATCAGCAGTCTAATAGGGGAGAACTATTGCCATTCAAGCTGGCATACAGTAATGCAGTACACAGCAGCACTGGCCTGACCCCTTTCCAGGTCACCAGTGGCATGGAATTTGTCCCCATGACTGAACTTCCCCGGGAGCCCCTCCTCCTCCATGTCACTAAATCATGGTTGTCAAACTCAATTTCATTGAGGGCCACATCGGGGTTGTTTTTGATTTCTGGGGCCAGCGTGGGCATAGCCAGGGTGGGCATGGCCATCTCAACATCACTCATGTCAGTGGCACCTGTGGCCTGAGTGCTCTGCCAAAGAAAATGGGCTCCTGAGCTACGTTTTTGGCTGGGACAGCCTCCTGCAACCCTCTGCCAGCAGAAATGGAGATCAGGAGGGCCGCGTTTTCACTGGTAGAGGCACCATGGAACGGTCCTTCACTATTTCCAGGGTGGCCCTGCAGGCCAGATCTAAACACCCGTGGGTTGGATCTGGCCCTCGGGCGTTGAGTTTGATACCCCTGTCAGCTTTGGAAGCCATATTTAGACCAGAAGCTTCCACAATGCCACATTCTTGAGCCTGGGAAAATGGGAGGGAGGAATTTCTTGGAGAGTATGTGGTTAGATATAATAGCATTCTTCTTCTCAGTCAAGGTCATGTTATTCTGCACCTGGGTGAGGGGAAGACTCAAGTTGGGATGGATGGTGATTGGGCTATGTAATGTGATGAGGATGCAGGGGGTGGATTTGTAGTTTTTACTTATTGCAAGGAAGCCCGGAACTTTCAGATTCAGGATTCCCCAGATGTGCCAGTTTACTATCTAAATAAAACAGAACTTTTGAGAAGATGTCTGTCTCGGAGTTATTTGTTGGAGTGGAGATTTTCTGGAATGCTGACAACCCCTGCACTAAATGAATGGAAGGAGTTATTGAAAGAGGATTGGGAAAATACCAAGGAGGCTTTGCAAGAAGCTGCAAAAACCCATAAAGCACAAGCCGACAAATGCCACAGCCCCCAAGTGCCATTCCGAGTCGGGAGCAAGGTCTACCTCTCAACGAAGTACCTGAAGTTAAAACTCCCTTGCAGGACACCTGGCCTGAAATTCATAGGGTGAAATTCATAGGGTAAACTATAGTGAACGTAATCAACCTGGTTACAGTGCAGCTTAAACTCCCTTGCTTGCTAGGGAAAATACATCCAGTTTTTCACAGCAGTTTGTTAAACCAGCGGTAGGTTTCCTGCTCAGGCCGGTAGATTGGGCAGCCCCAAAACCAATAGTTGGTGCAAGGGGAGATGTACTACAAAGTAAAGAAGATCCTGGATTCAAGATTGAATAGGGGCAGGCTGCAGTACCTTGTGCAGTGGAAGGGGTACCCCCTCTCTGAAGCCACTTGGGTCAAGGGCTGGGATATGAAGGCAGATAGGTTGGTCAAGCAGTTTCATGATGAGTACCCCCAGAGTACCCCCTCAAGAGGACTTGAGGAAAAATGTTCTGTAGTTTGTAAAGAAAATGGCTGCCATGGAGTTCTTGTCCATTCAGAAATGGCTGGCATGGTCCAGGTGGTGAATGATAAGATGCCAGTTTATCAGAAGAAAAATTGGTAGGATAGTTCCAGGAATTTTCTATAGCCTCAGAAACCTAAACAGTGAACTTTCAGGAGCTGATTGTCAGTTAAGGTTCCAGATCCTTGGTTCTGGGGTCATGTGTCTGAAGTAGGATAATTTGAACCTAGTCATTTGTGCCTCCAGGGGGAAACAGATTCATAAGACTGGGAGAGACCTTGGAGGTTTTCTAGTCCAACCCTCTGATCAAGTTAGGAGTCACCTGGAGCAATTTTCCCAGATCTTCACAGCTGTTCTACCAAGGGCCACTCTCTGGCATATTTCTTGAATGTTTGTTCCTTTACTGTTTATCCTAAAAAGCAGAAATTCTTCACCATTTGGTATCTTCATGATCAATTCTCAGATGGCTCATTCCACCTGTTTTCATTAGCTTGGTCCTCTTTACATGTAATTTTAGTGCCATTTTTTGCTGTGTTTTTGAGTGCGAGTAGAAGGGCGTGCACATATCATCAGTATAGCAGTGGCTACTGCTGTTTCTTCCTTCAGCTTTAAATCCAGGCTCATCTTGCAATCCAATTTCCCTGAATATATATTTGGTGTATAGATAGAATAAATAAGCGGAGAATATAAGATCCTGTCTCCCTCCTTTGCTAACCTGGAGCCAATCTGTTTCGTTTCTGCTCTAAGCAAAGGGTCAAATACAGTTTACAAGCAATGCAAGATGACAGGACCGTCATTCTCCCTGTCCTCTCCTGGAAGTTACTGAAGGCTGTTTTATTTTCCAATAAATCCTGATTCCCCTGACTGCAATTGTCAAGTCCTTAAACAAATTCACTTAGAGAAGATGAAGAGAGATGTCTTCAGCTTTTCAAAGGGTGCCTTCTGATCCAGGCATCGGAAAGAAGGGAGTCCTCTGGACTGCAAAGGTATGGTGCAATCCGATAGTCCTATCAATGTTCATTTTCTAACATGTAAATATAATACGTGGTTCTTTGTGTATTTAGCTACTCTGGGCCCACCCCACTGCTCCACTCTGTGGAGGGCCCTTTGTTCCCATCTTGCTGCTGTGAAGAGGGAGATCGGTTCTCACTGTGGTGCCTGCTGATGACAGCAGCACCATCTGCCTAATTTGGAGTTGATTTTCGTCTGCCTCGTTCCTTCCCTTTTTGTCTTGTCCGCCTCTGCTGTGACTCAAGCTCATTCCTGAACACAATTTGACATGTCTGCTAATTATTGCAAAGCCTTTGAGCTCAAAGCTTTCCATTGGATGAAACAGCGTTGTCCTCTATGTATGTCCTTTGTTAAATGTTATGATTGTGTAGCCTCACCATTGTCTCCTGCTGTTATAATTGCATTGTTTTAATTTTTTTTATCTTTGTATTTCTTTTCATACATTAAGCATGTACCGTCCTGGGAGCATGGTGTTTTGTCGGGTTACCAGGTACATGAAATGTTGGTGTCCAATTGGGGATGGTAATCCATGCAGCCAGTTGGGATCTACAAACATGGAAGGCCACATGACTCTGTGACATATTCTCTCTCTCTATTTCCTCACACACATACACACTCATTCACATGCACACCACACTGTGAGATGTGGTTCCAGCTTGAATAATTTCAAAAAAGTGAATTCATAGACAACTCATGGAAATCAGGGGGATAATGGCTGTTGGTCTTGATGTTAGTGGGATTGCCTCTGAAAGCCACCTTCTGGAAGACTCATGAGGCTTCCTTGGGCTATTGGGAGAGTAGATTGTTGGACTAAACTAGCCAAGGGTCCAATCCAAAGAGCGCATTGCTGATAGTCTTATGCTCTTAAATTTTACAGGTTATGGCCATGCTCTGTAGTTGCTGCATTGGGACCATCCTGGTGGAGTGATTGTTTAAGCACAAATCTTGACATTAATAAACATTGAACAAATCCAGATATTGGGTTGTTCCTTTGCTAAGATGGGTGGTCAATATAATTAATTAATCAATCATTATTCTTAGACCCCTATAAAACCATTTCTGATAGCTAGCTTTCTTTCTTTCTTTCTTTTACTTTTTTCTCTTTCTTTCTTTCTTTCTTTCTTTCTTTCTTTCTTTCTTTCTTTCTTTCTTTCTTTCTTTCTTTCTTTC
>NW_020769327.1:14824048-14844556 GCF_900518735.1 Pseudonaja textilis
TTCTTTCTTTCTTTCTTTCTTTCTTTCTTTCTTTCTTTCTTTCTTTCACAGCTGTTGCTCTTTCTGGAAAAGTGAAGTTAGAACTTAGAATAACAATATTGGAAGGGATCTTGGAGGCTCAAACCTATACCATTCTGGACAAATGGCTATCCAGTCTCTTCTTGAAAACACCCAGTGATGGAGCACCCACAACTTAGGGAGGGAAGCTGTTTCACTGATTAATTGTTGCCACTGTCAGGAAATTTCTCCTTAGTTCTAGGTTGGATCTCTCTTTGACAATCTTCCATTTGTTACTTCTTGTTCTGCCTTCAGGTGCTTTGGAAAGTAGATTGACCCCCTCCTCTCTGTGACAACCCTTCAAATATTGGAACACTGCTATCATGTTGCCCTGTTCTTTTTATTCATTAGGCCAGACATAACCAATTCCTGCAACCATTGATCATGTTTTGCCCTCCAGTCCAGTCCCCTAATCATGTTTGTTGCCCTTGTCTGCACTCTTTCTAGAGTCTCGATGTCTTTTTTGTACCATGGTGGGCAAAACTCGACTCAGTATTCCAAGTGTGGTCTTACTAGTGTATTATAAAGCAGTATTAACACTCCATGTGATCTTGATGCTATTCCTTTGTTGATGCAGCCTAGGACTGCAATGGCTTTTTTGGGAGCTGCAGCACAGTGTTGGCTCATGCTTAAGTGGATAATCCACTAGGACAGGGGTGTCCAACCTTGGCAACTTTAAGACTTGTGGACTTCAACTCCCAGAATTCCTCAGCCAGCAAAGCTGAGGAATTCTGGGAGTTGAAGTCCACAAGTCTTAAAGTTGCCAAGGTTGGACACCCCTGCACTAGGACATCTAAATCTCTTTCATAGTTACTGATGCTCAGCCTAGACAGCATCTATTCTATTTCTGTTCATTTGGGTTTTCTTACCTAAGTATAAATTTGACCACTATGGACAAGAAACATTGGTGCCCTTTAGGTGAGGAATGATAAGATAGACTGAGGACCTGGGGCTGCTTTCCAGTCTGAGATGCACCTATTGACAACATGAGGAGGCCCCTAAGATGCATGCAGTCACTTTTCCTGAGCTTTGGCCTCTTTTGTCCCTGCAGCAAAATTTCCTTTAAGGATGTAATCCCAAAATGGGGGCTGTCAACCTATCTGGTTCTATGAACTGTCAGAACAATTGCCACTGTCATGTATCATGAGTAGGATTTTTTTCAAGAGTGTTGGAAGTGTAAATCTATCTGGCAGATGGAAGGCAGCCTGTACTAGCACATACAAATTATATGTGACACTTTTGAGTGTCAGAAGGGCTATTTTATAACCATAAAAGAATCCAGGATGATAAAGTTGTAAAATAAACTACCATCCCTTTCCTGAGTGCTCCATTGGAATAAGCCATAGTTTGCTTAAGCAAATAGGTCATAACTTAGAACAGAACATAATATAATAGAATCATAGGGCTGGGAGGGATTTGGAGGTCTTCTAGTCCAACCCCCTGCCTATGGCAGGAGACCTTATATCATCCTGGTCAAATGTTTATCCAATCTTTTCCTAAAAACCTTCAGAGATAGAGCAACCACAATTCCAAAAGGCAAGCTCTGTGAATTGGCTAAATTCACACAGCCATGACTTGTGTATCCTCGATTTTATAAAATTGATCAGTTCACTGAATGAACTGTAAGAGCCAATAAGAGTTTGGCTGGATGATTTAACTGAAGCAAAAGAAGAGGCTGGAGAAGGAAGGAGACAGTAAAAGAGTGAAGGGATGGGAAAAGATGGATTGTCCTGCTTGGCTGCTGCTGACTGTTCACCAAATGCTCAGGGTAGCGAGTATTGTTTGCTGATGACCTAGTTGAGGCAGCCAACGGATGCAGAGTTGGAAGCCCCTTCCTTATGTATAAGCTCAGTGAGCAAATGAGCAGAGATGTCAGATCTGTCTATCTGCCATTCTTCAGTGGAAGAAGAGGTAGTGGTTGATACAAGTAATCTTTTTTGTTGTAACCTGAATGTCTTAATTCTTGTATTGAATCTGTATAACCTGCACATGATTTTACAGCTAGGAACTAGAGCCCAGATACCTGAAAATGTGTCACCTCTTAGAGAGATAGCGAGAGGAGAACGGGGCCATAAAAATTCTAGCTCCAAAAGAAACTTTCTGGGAAGCTCTTCTCAACTAAGGTCCCAGAAAAGAGTGGAGGGAACTAACATGTTGTTTCTTTGTATTGACAAAATCCACACTGGGAGGGGTTCTAACTCCCTTTATCTAAGCTCCATGCCTGGAGGGATATTAGACCCTGCTTTGAATATCACCTGGCTATCTTCCTTTTTCAATAAAGAATTCCTTTTGAAATACCCAGTTTTCAAAAGTTCATTCTTATCGTCTGAAGGGGAGAGAGTTTGGGCCTTACATAAAGCAGGAACTACGATAGTGGTCAACCCAGGGAGGAAATATTTTTTTTCTCCTTCCAAAATTTCATTTTACTGAGGGGACCCTGCAAAAATGTCTGAACATAGCAGTGAGCAAGGGGAAGCCAAATACTGGGGAGAAACTTTGACAACTACCCAGCCAGACACTGGCTTTGTGTGCTCCATCGAAGACATCGAAGCTGCCTGTGAAAACTCCATGAAGCCCCAATGGTCTATAGGCATAAGAAAGAGAGACAGCTGGGATGGAAGAGCCAAGGGAGTAACTCTCACCCATGGTAGTCGTAGACCTGAGTGGAAAATGGAGCTGGAAGCCCTTTCCAATCAGGATCGAGGAACCACTGGCAGATGACTGACTGAAATGGTATATAAATTGCCCTGTGAGGGAAGCCCTGGAGAACCTCAATGTGCGGGATGAACCAGGTCACCAACGAAGGAGAGCAAGTGAACCAGAAATTGAGAGAACCCGAGCAGTCACCCCTGATCCAGCTGAGAGTAATCGAGCAATGGACCAAGCCAGAGGATCAGCAGCTGTGCCAGGTATCTGATCCCTTGCCATTCCAGAGCAGGGGATTAACCCCGGAAACCCAGGGACCTACAACTGCAGAACCTGTCCTTGGGGGTGAAATTCGATGGGGACTCCCAGAAATTGGGATTCTTCTTGGTGCAAGTCCTCACATATATGCAAGAATACAGGTGGAACTTCTTGACCCAGGGGGTCCGAGTGTGAGACATTACACTAGCCCTAGAAGGGGCAACTGCCAGATGGATGGTAACCCTCCACAACTTTGATGCCCCAGAGCTGAGGAACCTCAATCCATTCATGACAGCCCTGTGCCATAGCTTTGAAGACCCCCTCGCTGATTGAAAAGCCCACAACCGCATTAGGGTCATAGAGCAAGGCCGTCACCCTGTAGCCAAATACCCTGAAGAATTTTGCAACCTGGCTGGCCAAGTTGACTGGCCAGAAGATATTCTAGTCTGCTAGTTCAAAGATGGACTCAATGATGACCTGTACACTTCCTGCCTGGCCCATGGGGCTTCTAATCTTCTGCATGAATGGTACCTGATGGCAGATGAGGCAGAGATAGACATGGCCAGTAATCAGTACCACAGCGGCAGGGTTTGGAGAAAATCCCCACGCCAGGGAAGCGGGAATTTTTCAAACTCCAATGATTCACCATGATTCCAAGACCATCTGGCTGTTTTAAGTGTGGAAAGGAGGGGCACTTGCAGCGGAGTGCCATTCAAAATCCCCTGCCAGAAAGCCAGACCACCCATCAGGGGGGAAAACTTGGAAAATCCAACCCCCGAAGAAAAGAAACTTCTCTATGAACCCGAGAAGGCATTTTGTCCCCCCAAAACCCAGAGGAGGAACCTCTAATGCCCCGAGGAGACCTGAGCCAGTCCGAAAGCAATCCAGAAGACAATCCGCTGGTAAGCAACCCAGTCAAACCACTCACTGTACCCCAAGACTGTTTTTCTCCAGCCAAAGGAAGGGGGAGGAAGTAGCAGCATTACTGGACTCGGGATGCACCCAGTGCCTAATCAACCCCACCCTAGTAGGGAAATAGCGAATTCACCTAAGGAGAATGGAAAACCCCATTGCGTTCTGCCAATTAGATGGGACTATGTGTGTGTGGGGCGGGGGGGAGGAACCAGACAGTTTTGCTATAGAACCATTGCAAGTAAAACTGGGGAACCATAGTGAGATGCTCATGTTCATTGTAGCCCTGGGAATGGAAAGGCCACTAGTTCTAGGACTCACATGGCCGTGGAAATGGAATCCAAAAGTAAATTGGAAGAGAGGAACCATACATTTTCAGAAATGTGGCATTTGTGAATATCCCAGAGAGTGGGAAGGAAAGAAAAGAGAACAGAGAATCAACCATGGCCGGCCGGCCAGCCTGCTGAACCCATTAACATCACCAAAGTATACCAGGAATTTCTAGTGAGGAGGCATCTGATGAACTCCTGCCTCATTGCGCCACAGACTGTGCCACTGAAATTCTGCCAGGGGCTAAACTCCCAAAACCAAAAATGTACTGCAAGTCCCCCAGAGAACTAAATGAACTCAGAGCATTTATTGATAAAAATCTAAAATGGGGTTTCATCGAGGTCAAGGAAGTGGAACACAGAGGTAGAGGGAAATATTTTCATCATCTGCAAGGATGTTCCACATCTCTTTTCCTCTGTACCAGTGCTGAGAAATTCGCATGCTGCAAGTGCCAAGCGGATTGTTCCCTGGGAAGAGAAGGTGAAGGAGATAAATGGGGAAGAAGGGATTTTCTTTGAAAGGGAAGGAAGGAAAAATAAAGGAGAAGGCATGGTGAGATGGCCTATGTGACAAGACGGAGCAAGCCTTGTATGACATTTTGGACAACAGGAGAATTTTGAAGATGAATCTCCTTAAAAACAATTTTAGCCAGTTCCCTGAAAGAGCTGAACTGGTGGAGAAGAGCAGATATGTGAAAAAAGAAGGAAAAACTGTGAGACTTCTAATTATGTGGAGAATCCAATGAAGGAAAGATGTGAACATGTAGGAAGATGAGGAAGGTGATATTGGGGGGAAAAGTGAATGTGAAGATTGTGGAATTGTAGTGGTAGATAAACAGTTATGAGGAGGAAGCTAGAATGGAGAGGAAACAAAGGATGGCGAAGTCATGGTTTCAGGGAAAGGAACAATTCATAGAATCATTGAGTGTCATGCCCCTGTTAGAATCTGACTCCGAGGGAGAGGAGGAACAGCCAACAGGGAGTGGGAGTGTGGCTCTGGAGGTTGTGGAGGAAACTGGGGAAGGGCACAGGCCGGCTGGACATTCAGAGGAAGACCCAGGCCCATCCCCTCTTCTTCCTAGGGCACACAGGGAGGAGCGGTTAAGGGAGAAATGTGAATGGCGTGATCTACAGGGGAGGAAAGGGCCTTGATCCCCTTCATGGGCTGCAGGCGTGAGGACTGTTTAAAAGGACAAACTGCACATGGCCCAATGCTAGAAGCAAAACATGAAAATATTTCTAGTTTGTCAGTTCTTATCTGAGTTTGGCATGTGTGTATTTCGATATCTGTGGATGTCTTCAAGCCCTTGTCCTGCCTTACCTCAATTGCTTCAATGTGGTTTGTGGTTTTATTTCCTATTTATAATTTATGTATTTTGAGTTTGAATGGATGTTCTTCCTTTTCACAACTGTTTGTGGGGGAGTTTTTTCTCCAGTCAGTGATAATTGGACCTTGAAGGCAAGTTGAAGGAATTAAAGGGACTTCACCTGTTTTTGTGACTTCGTTGCTTTTGTATCCCACCCTGGGTCATCACATAGAATTGGAAGGGACTTTGGAGGTCTTCTACTCCCCCAAGGCAGGAGACTATATCATCACAGACACATGGTTGTTCAATCTTTTCTTGAAAATCTCTGGCAGCCCCTCAGAGACATTAGAAGACTGCTGTCTTGTCTCCCCCGACCCTTCCATTAATTCATCTAAACTTATCTAGTTCCCTTAGTTCTTCTTAGGTTTTAGCCTCCAAACCCCTGACAATCTTTTTTGCTCTTCTTTACACCCAATTACTTTTTTGTATTGTGATGTCTAGAACTGTTCAATTAGACCAATGTAATATTT
Organism: Pseudonaja textilis; assembly: GCF_900518735.1. Next base: position 14,830,088 of record NW_020769327.1, read on the forward strand.
CAGGTGGAATTTCCATCACAATGTGGGTGCTTTTACATGTTTTTTGGCTACCCAATCATTTTGAGAGGAGGGTAGGTGTTTCCATGCTACTAAGTATTGTGTGAGTCATGGTGAGTGTGTGAGCCAAGGATATCTTTAATTTCAAAATGTTGTTCCCCTTCCACCATAATGGGGGTTGAAGGTGTGGAAAGAGGGGGTCTGATCTTTGAAGTGATTTCTGGTTAGAGTAGGCTGCAGTGAAATACTGGATGAATCTGTCTAAGTGTCTTAGGGAGTAGCAGTTCTACAGTGATGGGGTTGATGATTCTGATGATGGGAAATGGACCAATGAATCTTGGTCCCAGTTTCTTAGAAGGTTTTAATGATTGTAGGAACTTTGTAGATAAATATATGTGGTCCCCAATCTTGAACGGTTTGGGCTCAGTGCATTTTTTGTCAGCTTGAGCTTTAAAAGCTGCTCTAGCCTCTTGTTGGGCTAGTCTGACCACTGGTCAAATGGTTTGTAAGTTGTTTATCCACTCCTTAAGGGAGGGAACGTCCAGTTCCTTGATGGGTAGCTCTGGCATGGGGTTGAATTCTTGCCCTGTGGCTGTTTGGAAAGGGGTAAAACCAGTGCTACTCTGTACCGAGTTATTGTAAGCTACCTCAGCAAAAGGCAAAAGGTCAGTCCAATTGTCCCTTGGTAGTTAATAAAACAGCCTAAACATTGTTGTAATATTCCATTGGCTCTTTCCATCGCTCCATTCATCTGGGAGTGATGCAAAGAGCTCAACCCCTGGGCAGAGACTAATAGGTTTTAAAAAGTCCGCCAAAATTTGGAAGTGAATTGACTGAGATAATCCATTCGGGAGCTCCCTGGAGGCGATAAATGTGTACTACGGTAAAAACATTTTTGCTAATGCCTTGGCTGTTGGGATCTTCTGGCAGGGTATAAAATGGACCTGTTTTGAAAAAAAGATCCGTTACAACCCAAGTGACTGTTTCCTGCGCTTTTGGGCAGCTCCACTATAAAATCCATAGAAATCTCTCTCCAGGATGCTGAAGATTCTGCTACAGTTTGTAGGAGTCCTGGAGATTTTCCTTGTCGTCTTTTTGCAGCTGCACAGGTGGGGCAGCTAGCAACGTAGCTCTCAATGTCTTTTCAAAGGGATGGCCACCAGAATTGTCTTTTGATGAGGTGCAGAGTTTTTACAAATCCAAAATGTCCAGCTATTTTGGAGTTATGGCATCATTGCCACAAATGGTTGCTTTGGGTCTGGGTATTTTAGGATTGGTTTGGCTGAAAATAGTTGTTTTAAGTTTTTTGAATACTGCTTGGCATTCAGTTGTCCAGTTAAGGGGTTGCCTTGGCTTCAGTTCTCCCACCCCTTTCATTTTTAACAAGCTCATAATGGGGAGGGCAATATTTGCAAAAACCAGAATGAACTGATGATAAAAGTTTGCAAAACCCAAGAAACTTTGTAGTTCTTTGCAGGTTTGAGGCAGTCCCAATTAATGACAGCCTTCAGTTTTGGAATCCTGGTATTCTTTGGGGATGCTAGTGGGCTCAGTAGGTTAGCTGGCCATGGCCAGTTCCCTGTTCTCTTTTCCTTCCTTTCCTCCCTCTGGGATGTTTGCAAATGTTACATGTTTCTGGAACTGTACGCTTCCTCTCTTCCAGTTTATTTTAGGGTTCCACTTCCATAGCCATGTGAGTCCTAAGACTAGTGGCCCTTCCATTCCCGGGGCTACAATGAACGTGAGGGTCTTGCTATGGTCACCCAGTTTTATTTGTAATGGTTCTATGGCAAAGCTGGCTGGCTCCCCTTCCCCCACTATAGTCCCATCTAATTGGCAGAAAGAGATGGGGTTTTTCATTCTCCTTAGGTGAATCCCCAATCTCCCTACCAGGGTTGGGTTGATTAGTCACCGGGTGCATCCTGAGTTCAGTAATGCTGCTACTTCCTTCCCCTTCCCTTGGTTGGGGATAAACAGTCTTAGGGGTAGAGTGACAGTTCGATTGGGTGGTCATCTTCCGGACCACTTTCAGACTGGCTCAAGTCTTCTTGGGGCACTGGAGTTTTTCCTTTAGCAGGGAATGGAACCTACAGCTTCTTGGCTTCTTCTTAGTTGGGTTTTGCAGGTTTCCCCTCTGATGGGTGATCAGGCTTTCTGAAAGGGGGTTTCAAACAGCACTCTGCTGTGCAGTGCCCCTCCTTTCCACACTTAAAACAGCCAGATGGTCTTAGTGCCATGGCAGTTTGGGGTTCTAAAGGCTCCCGCTTCCCCAGGGGTGGTGATCTTCTCCAAGTCCTGCTTGTGCAGTACTAGTTTTGGGTCATGTCAATCTCTGCCTCCTCTGCCACCAGGTACTATCCATGCAGGTGGCTAGGGGCCCCATGGGCCAGGCAGGCAGTGTATAGGTCATTGTTGAGTCCATCTTTGAGCCAGCAGACTAGAATATCTTCTGGTTAGTTGACTCAGCTGGCCAGGTCACGGAATTCCTCAGGGTATTCATCTACAGGGTGATGGCTCTGCTTTATGACCCTAATGTGGTCATGGGCTTTGTGATTGGCGAGGGGGTCTTCAGAGCGATGGCATAGGGCTGTCATGAATCTATTGAGATTCCACAGCTCTGGAGCTTTGACGTTGTGGAGGGGCACTATCCATCTGGCCGCTGCCCCTTCTAGGGCTAGAGTGATGACTCGCACTCATGCCCCCTGTATTGGGAAGTTCAGCTCATATTCTTGCATATAGGTGAGGACTTGAGCCAGGAAAAACCCAACTTCTAGGGATCTCCATCAAATTTTACCCCCAAGGGCGGGATCTTTCTCTTCAATTATAGGTCCCTGGGTTGGCTAGGGTTAATCCCCTGCTCTGGAATGGCAGGAGGTCAGGTACCTGGCATGGCTGTTCATCCTCCAGTTTAGTCAGTTGCTCGATCAGCCTTAGCTGGATCAGGGGTGATGGTTCAGGCTCCCTCGGCTGCTGGTTTGCTTGCTATCTTTCGTTGGCGACCTGGTTCATCTCGGATGTTGAGGTTTTCCAGGGCTTCCCTCACCAGACGGTTTATGTACCATTTCAATTGATGATCCACCAGCAGTTCCTCAATCAGTTCTTCCTGATCGGAAAGGGTTTCCATTTCCCTTTTCCACCCGGGTTTATGGCTACTGTGGGTAAACTCCCCTGGCTCTTCCATCCCAGCTGTTCCATCCTCTGGCTCTTCCCTGGATCCCCTGGCTCTTCCATCCCAGCTGTCCCTTTACCCTACGCCGACAGACCATTGAGGCTTCATAGAACTTTCAAAGATAGCTTCAATATCTGATGGGACGTATGTAGCCGGTGTCTGGTTGGGTAGTTGTCAAGGTTTCTCCCCAGTACTTGGCTTCCCCTTGTTCACTGCTTTGTCGGACATTGTTGCAGGGTCCCTTTGGTAGAGTAAAGTTTTGGGGGGATTCCTGTTGACCACTATTGCAGATCCTGCTTTATGTAAGGACCAGCCCCTCTGCTCTTCAAAAAATAAGTATAGACTCTTGAAAACGTTGTATTTTAAATGGAATCTTTTTATTGAAGGGAGGTAAAAGCAAGTCAAAATTCAAAGCAGGGAATGCAACTAAGATAAGGGGAATTAGAGGCCTATCCCAACAGTTTGATGTGGATTCCACCAATCCGCAGGTGTGAATATGTTATTATACCAGTGTCTCCGAGAAAGCAGATAAAGAAAGTTTCCCAGGGTGTTCTTCTAGTGCTGCAATCCACATGGCCCCTAAGACTTTTCCAGCATTTGGGCCACCAGGCAATGGTTATAAATCGTGTAAAAGGTTACAAAAGACACTGTAAGAAATAGGATATTTAGGATACATAGAGAGGAAAAGAATTAAATGTATCAAATACAACCCCCCCCCCTTCTTCCATCGAAGAATGGCAGATACACAGATCTGACACGTGTGTTCTTGAAGGAGGCATAGCCATTGTAACAAGTCTAGAATATGACAGTGAGTTTGGAGTCTGGTTGTAGGATATGACAAGGCTGAGCCTGAGGGAGGAGTCAAGCTGATCATCAGTCTCGAAACCCACAATAGATCTAAGTCCAGTCTACCTTGAGGTCTGTTGACATTTATATATTGCCAACTTGCTTTGACCATTACTATTCAGATTCTTGTAGAGTTGTCAGAGTATATTCATGAACTAGAATAGAGCATAGCAACTAAGTCAACCAATGGGGACTGTTTGGAAACTGAAACTAGAAGTAGCCTAGGCATGGCTCTATATTAAACTCTGAAGCTCTGAAGCTTGGTTAAGCTGTGAGTCTGTCTATTGGAAATGGAACTGCTTCTCTCCTCTGCTGTGTGTCTTGCTTGCCTGCTGAACTAAAGTGAAACTGATGTCTGTTTCTGAGCTCCTGAGTTGCTATTCTGCTCTGAATCTGTAACATGTCTGCTTCTGTTTGAGTTTGCTCCATGTTGGAGAAATCTACAACTGGTATTGTAAAATTTACTTTATATGTTTATAAAGAAGTTAAATGCAGCCTCAGTCATCTGTGTTTGCTTTTCTGGCACTTAATGTACACTGCAATATTCTGAACAAGAGTTTTATCATGCTATAAACTCATTTGCACAACCTGGGTCTCTGATTTTCTGCACCTGACACAGGTGCTTCAATATAGAAGGATATGAGAATGAATAACACCTCTTATCAGAGTGGTGGCTCCCAAGGCTTTCTGGAGTGGCGGTATGGCAGAAGACTGTGTGATCAATGCCAATCCCCACTCCCTCTTGAATGGTGGAGCTGCAATTTGTAGTCACAGCTACAATCTTGACTTCTTTGATTTCCTGGGGAACCCTGCTGGTCTCCAGTAGATTAGATTAGAAATTAGATTAGATTAGATTAGAATTCTTTATTGGCCAAATGCGATTGGACACACAAGGAATTTGTCTTGGTGCAAATGCTCTCAGTGTACATAAAAGAAAAGATACAGTAGATTTCTGAGTTCAGCCAAGGTGCTGTATGTCTCAGGTGCCCAAGTGTAGTCATGGGGTAGCCTCCCTAGAGAGCCAAAATCACAAAGGTACCCCAGGATGGCCTCCACAAGTTTCTTTAAGATTTTCCCAGGAACTTCTCTGTTCCAGAAAATTCATAGCAACCCCAACTCTAACCATCTTTTAACTTTCTTATAGAATTACACAATGACAAGAGTTGGAAGGGACCTTGGAGGTCTTCTAGTCCAATTCCCTGCTCAAGCAGGATACCTTATACCATTCTAGACAAATGGCTGTCTCTTCTTGAAAACCTCCAGCAATACAGCACCCACAACTCCTGGAAGGCAAGCTGTCCCACTAGTTAATTGTTCTCACTGTCAGGAAATTCCTCCTTAGTTCTAGGTTGGGTCTTCCTCTGACGAGCTTCCGTCCATTGCTTCTTGTCGTGCCTTCAGGTGCTTTGGAGAAGAGCGTCCCTCAGGCATTCTTCTTAAATGGTGTTAATCACAATTTAAAACAAAGGAGGAGATGTGGTGCTCTGCCTGTCAGCCCTGCTTGGTACTGCCTGAGAGGGCACAGCTGGTTCTGGAGGGTGGGAGCCTTGGCCCTCCTTCCTCAGAAGCCTTCTTAGATGTGTGTCTCCTGGGCCGTGCTTTGGTGTAGCTGCCCCCATCCTTTTCTCCAGAGATATGCCTTTAGCTCCCACCCGAACCTTTCAGCCTGGTGGGGTGGGCTGGGGGTGGGGGGTGGGGAGAGGCAACATTCCCATGGATCTTGGAGCTGATGAGAGGAAAAGGCAACTGTGAAGCAGGAAACAAATTGTCTGGTGGCTCTTCAGGGTGAGTGTCTGGCAAGGGGAATCTGCTTCATATCTTTGGATACCGATCCATCCCACAAATGGGAACTAAAATCACTTTATTAAAAAAGGAGAAAAGATAAGGGACAATTTCCTTTTGTTGCTTTGAGTAGTTACATGTAGAACATTGAACGACAAAGGAGATAAAAGCTTAAGGTAGAAACAAAGAACTGCTTCAAACCCGTCAGCATCTGAACAGTGTATCTCAAAGACGTAGAGAGAATCCAAGACGTAAGCGACTTTGATGGACAGATATGCCCATTTGTATACACAACACAATTTACTCAGTAGATACAGGTAGCCCTTGACTTACAACCATTCATTTACTGACTAAAGTTACAGCAGCGTTCAAAAATGTGATTTATGACCATTTTTCTCACAATCTTGCCAGCAACCCCATGGTCACATGATCAAAATCTGGATAATTGGCAACCGATTCATATTCATAATGGTTGCAGGGTCCTGGGATCACAGGATCACCTTTTCCACCAAGCAAAGTCAAGGGGAAAGCCAGATTCACTTAACAGCTGGGTTACTAACTGAACAATTGCAGTGACTCACTTAACAACTGTGGCAAGAAAGATTGCAAAATGGGGAAAATTCACTTAACAACTGTTTTGCATAACAACAGAAATTTTGGGTTCATTTGTGGTTTTAGATTGAGGGCTGCCTGTGTAGATGATCCGGGGCATGGCACAAAAGCAACAAAGTCCCAAAAGTAGGTAAAGTCCCTTTAATTCCTCCAACTTGGCCCCCAATGTCCAGTTATCATTGGCTGGAAAGAAAACTCTCCCAAAAACAATTTTTAAAGGGAAGAAATTCCATCTGAACCCAAAGTACATACAGATCATAAATAAAAACCAACACAAACCACGCTGCAGCAATTGATGAAACAGGGCAGGATAAGGAATTGCAGACTTCCAAAAGATAACGACACACACACAGTTGGAAGGACGCCAGAACCCAGATAAGACTTGACAAATAAAGATAATGCAGGCTTTGCTTCCAGCAAGGTGCTGTGCGCAAACACCCTCTTTATCCTGTTTTCCCAGCTGCAGCTAATGAAGGGAATCAGGGCCTTTTTCTCCCCCGTAACCCACGTTGCTCCCTTATCTGTTCCTCCCTGCGTGCCCTAGGATGAAAAGATCTTCCTCTGAATGCCCAGACAGACTGTGCCCTTCCCCAGGTTCCTCCACAGCCACCGGAACCACACTCCCACTCTCTGTCAGCTGTTTGACCTCCCCCTCAGAATCAGATTCCAACAGGGGCATGCCAGAGAACTATATCATACTGGCCTTCAGGCACAGAAGTGTCCTGGCTAATTTTCCTCAGTATCTCCAGAGCAATGGTTCTGATAGAGGTCGCTAAGTGACTTCCAGGTCTGCAGGGTCAAAACGTTTTCCACATGAATCCCAGGAGGTTGATAGAATCATAAAGTGGGGGGGACCTCAGAGATCTTCTATTTCACCCCAGGTTGACTGCTCCTTTTACCTCAACATTCCCACGAGGGTACAGGGGTGCTTTCCAGAGACTTCATACCATGTGAGCATCTCATTGCTCTGACAGCTGGTGGCAGGCAGGATTGGGCTTCTTGAGATTTCTAGAATTTTCTATGGTAACTGGTTGACGGTATAGAAATGTGTGTTTCCAGAGATAACTTTTATTTTAAATAAAAGTACTTCTCGGTACTTCTATTTCACTCTTTGGTTACAATCATCATGTAGGAGTGACATGATAGCAATATTCCAGTATTTGAGGGGCTGCCACAAAGAGGAGAGAGGGTCAAATTATTCTCCAAAGCACCAGAAGGCAGGCCAAGAAACAATAGTTGGAAACTAATCAAAGAGAGAAGCAACCTGGAATTAAGGAGAAACTTCCTAACAGTGAGGATAATTAACCAGTGGAACAACTTGCCTCCAGAAATCGTGTGCACTCCATCATTGGTGGTTTCTGAGAAGAAACTGGACAGTCACTTGTTTTTGATGGTATAGATTCATCTGCTTGAGCAGGACTAGAAGACCTCCAAGCAACAAACTCTTTCAGCTTTTCTCTTCTCTTCTCTTCTCTTCTCTTCTCTTCTCTTCTCTTCTCTTCTCTTCTCTTCTCTTGCCTTCCCTTCCATTCCATTCCATTCCATTCCATTCCTCCAATAAATAAATATTTTGTAATTTTGACACTTCTATATTGTGTTATTTTGCAATAATATTTTAAATTTTGTTGGAAACTATTTAAACTTTATCCAAAACTATTCATAGAACGCAATATTTTATTCAAAGTAAAAATAGCATTTTTTTCTAGTGTTTAATGATTTATTTATTATTCTTATAAAGGCTGCTATGAGTTGCTTTTTTGTTGTGCTTTATTTATTGAACTGTAGTTAACAAACATTATCAAGTAACTGAGCAACATAAATCTATGATGCCTCGAGGAAAAAGTAATATAATAAAAGACTTTGAAAGACTTTGAAAGGCAAAGACCATTAACTTTGAAAATATATAGCACAAAAGTAAAATCAAATGTTACAAGAAATCTCTATAATAAAACTGTAACATGCACAACTGTGATTGTGTACTATTATCATGCACTTGCATTACCTAAAATATTGCAATCTGTAAGGTAAACTTACACACCAGTATTACTTAAACAATGTAATAAACCTGAAGTGATGAATAAAACAGAATGGATTATTTCCTGGAACAATTGTGGTTCATCACATATTCAACCAGATGTTCAGACTGGATTTGGCATTTTTATCTACTTATCGAGTCCTTTCCAAGGACCTGGGAGAGACAGATGTGTGTGCTGGATGATGCTACAGATATCGCCACAGGATGGAAGCTGTCCCAAGTAAAGCTGCCTTTTGTAATTGAATGATGGTGATTTTGTCAATGTCAATGTCAATGGTATTCAAGTGGTGCTCCGGTTGTTTTGGGATTGCACCCAAGGCACCTATTACTGTTGGTACTATCTTTGCTTTCTTTTGCCACAGTCCTATTTCTACTTGCTGAGCTTTGTATTTTGTTACCTTCTCCAGTTCCTTCTCTACTATTCTGCTCTTTCCAGGCATTGTCACGTCCACTATCCAGACTTTTTTGTCCTTCTTATCTACAGTTGTTAAATCTGGAGTGTTATGTGGCAGATATTACTATAATTATTATTACTTGGAAAATCCTGCTTCCTCAGAATCCTAGCTTATGACTGAGGATGAAGGCAAATGGTTTAAGCCCATAAGTTTCCATGCCCCTTGTATAAGCGACTTCTGATTTTATTTATTTTCAAATTGAACATATATGCCACCAAATCATAATGAACGTACAATGATTTACAATAAAATAACCCAAGTAATGCAAATGCAAAAGGAACGCATCAAAATAAATGAAGCATGTCACTAATCAATGAAATACTCCATTAATTAAAATCAATACGTTTACAAAAAAACTGAGAAATTCTAAAGGAATCTGCTCTTCTCACCCTCTTTCACCTGTTACTTCCTGATGTGTAAACTGCTTCTGAGGACCAAAGCTTTGCTGGCTGAGGAATTCTGAGAGTTGAAGTCCACAAGTCTTAAAGTTGCCAAGGTTGGACACCCCTGCCCTAGACAATTCCAGACTATGGCTGTCCAGTCTCTTCTTACAAGACTTCCAACGATGGAACACCCAGGACTCTTCTTAACTGTTCTCATTGTCCGGACGTTTCTCCTTAGATCTAGGTAGCTTCTCTCCTTGATTAGTTTCCATCAACTGTTTCTTGTCCTGCCTTCAGGTGCTTTGGAAATTAGGCTGACCCCCTCTTCTTTATGGCAGCCCCTCAAATATTGGGACACTGTTATCTTGTCACTCCAGTCCTTCTTTTCATTAAGCTAGACATACTCAATTCCTGCAATAGCCTCCAACCTCCTAATCATTTTTGTTGCTCTTCTCTGCAGTCTTTCCAGAGTCTCAATTTCTTTTTTTATATTATGATGACCAGAACCGGACACCATGTTCCACTAGCCATCCTCCTCTGCAGCCGTTCTCTCCGAGCTTCATTACAGCATATTATTTTCTGATTTGTTTTCAGAGTCATCACTACCTCCCCTTTCTGATTTTATTTGGGAAAGGAGCTTCCAAGGTCCCTTTCCTATTGGGACTCTGCGTCAAGGTTCCAAGTAGTAGACCCATTGCAAACAGAACTCATAGGCAAGTAGGCTCCTCAAAGAATAGTTTTATTAGGAGATATCATCTTGGCACAAGCGGGTGGAAAGCCAACTCTGAGGATTCCCATGCTTTACACCTCACTAAAAGTGAAAGTTACCACTTTCCCCAAACAATAAATCACATTCTCCAATCCAGGTACCAGCTGGTTGCTTGGTTACTCCTTTCCTCCTTCTCTGGCCAGCTGGCAGTTGGAACACCCTTGATTCACGAGTGAACTATTTTGTTCTGGCTACAAAACCCCATCTATCTCTACTCCACTTCAGCTCCAAGCTATGTCAAGCTTGAAGCCATGTGAAAAGATAGGAATAAAAAAACTTCAGAAAAGCAAAAAGCCACAGCCTGGTCAGCTTCAGGGTTGGCACTCTTCTCTTGACTTTAGCTTCCATCCTCTCCCTCTCTTCCATCCCACCCCCCACAATCCCCCCATTATGCCCTTAATTTAAGCTGTAAAGCACTGTGAAGTGGTATGTGAATCTTAAGTGCTATTGCTATAATCTACTTTCTCTTTCCTGGCAGGAGATGAGATGGGAGGGTTCCATGTTTTTCCTCCTAAGCCAGATCATGCTTCTCTACTGAGTCCCCTGGAGCTGGGTTTAGTTTACACCAGAGATGAACCAGCAAGAGAAGCATTGATTTTTTCCAAATGGCCAACTCATATATTTTAATTATTGTGGCTGTGAGATTCATTTCTATGAGTTACTGCCTCTTTTTAATTAAGGGAATGTATTACAGCATTGTGTAGCATTGTTATGCAGTTGGGAGTGGATTTTTGTGTGTGATGGGAGTGCTTGAGTGAAGGAGAGAACAAGCTTTTTACTCTGGAAACTGGTTTTGTACAAGAAGCCGAACTGGTTAAGGATGCTTACTGCCCAAATGTAAATCCCTGGGTGGCCTTTGCCTCACATCAGGTTTGTGAAGATTTATGGTCAAAGAGAGGTGCTGGTGTTTGATCTCTCTCCATCCTCGTTCCTTGCAAAGTGATTTCAAAATACCAAGAAGGAGCCATGAGCACCAGGACCCAGTCTGTGCCCCCACCAGATAACTGAGGAGAAGAGGAGCAGAGAAGGACAAGGAGAGAGTGGATTGGCTAGAAATGTTTTGCCTGGGGAATAGCAGGTTGGGAGTGGGATAAGGTAGCCCTCTTCAAATGCAGGTATTTATATTTTCAATCAGTGTTGTGGTCTGCCAGCGGCCTGCGGAGCTGGCAGCAGAGTCGGATAGTAGGGAAGACCATGGGCCAGTTCGGGGGTCTGGGGAGAGCTTGGACAAGGGATCTGTGTCTGACACAGAGATGGGACCAGGGTCATCTGAGAGTTATGTACTGACTCCGGAGCCTCCAGAATCTGACATCAGCAAGGCAGAGGAACAGGGAGAGCCTGTTCCCAGTGTGTGCTTGCGCAGAGCTGCCAGAAGGGGCGACTCGGGAGTAAGGCTTGGAAATGATTGGCCCTCCCATAAGATATAAAGGAGGAGCAAAGGGACATGAGCCTTTGCAGGAATCAACTTTGTTCGTTCTGGTTGGTTTAAAAACTGAAGCTCCGTGTTGACTCCGTGCTCCGTTTGGCCTTGTACAGCTAATTGGCAATTTAGTTGTTGGCAGCATTTCAAGGGAAATAAAGGTGGGTGCTTATCAGCCTTATCCTGAAAGACTGTGGCAGACTTCTGTTGGACTATTCACAGCCGTTGAAATAAAAAAAGAAGTCTTTGGGAACAGCGTGTGATTGTTACTGTCTCGGGAAGCCTTGGTCAGAACAATCAGTCAGGTCATGATTGTTCCAAAGGCATTTTCCAAACAATCAACCAGGTCATGATTGTTCCAAAGGCATTTTCCAAAGGGCAGATGGACTTCCTTGATTTTTCTTTTCTTTGAAAACACTTTGATTCTCATCTCAGAATCTCATGAGGAAGTTCGGTTCCTCCTGGATGAGAAGTAAAGTGTTTTCAAAGAAAAGAAAAGCCAAGAAAGTCCAGTTGCCTTTTGAAAAAGCACCTTTGGGACATGTCACACAAGTCTACATCTGCCCTCCGTAGTCAGGATATGGAATAATAGATTTCAATAAAAGAAAATAGATTCTACTTCAATGTTATAAAATAATAGCAGCTTGAGAGTGGAATGGATGACCCAGAGAGGTGGTGGGTTTCTCTTCATTGCTAATGTTCAGCAGAGGTTGGGCAGCCATTTATTGGGGCCACTCTGGTTCCTGCACTGAATGAGATTTGAACTCTGGTCTAAATAGCTTCTTCCAACTCTATGATTTCAATGGGAGATCTCAGAAATTAGACTCAAAGGTATCCTGAGCTACCACAGTTCCTGGAGTAAATTTATCAGATAGCACGTTGATTTATATACCGCTTCATAGTGCTTTACAGCCCTCTTTGTGCAGTTTACCCCCAAGCATCTTGCCCCCAACAATCTGGGTCCTCATTTTACTGAACTCAGAAGGATGGAAGGCTGAGTCAATCTTGAGTCTGTCAGGATGAAACTCCTGTCTGTGGACAGAGTTGGCCTGCAGTGCCGCCTTCTAAACATTGTGCCACCAGGACTCCTTATGTTACACAGACACAGACACAGAGAGTAAATTGCTAGGGCCACTTTTTCTATACTTGTGGTTAGTTTGTTATTTGTAAAAAAATAAATAAAGGTGGGATATAAACAAACAAACAAACAAACAACCCCTGTAGCAGTGCACCATCCCAAGGGTCTGCCTACCCCATTGCCCCTTCCCTGTGAAGGAGCCCAGAGATTCTTCCCCAGCCCTGCTTGCTTTCTGGGGATACTGACCAAGAGTTTGTTGTGCCCAGAAGTGGAGGCCTAATATTGTAGTGACCAAAACTGGAATACTGCATGCAGGCTTGTTCACCACAATATAAAAAAAAAGATGTCGAGACTGGAAAGAGTGGAGAGAAGAGCAACAAAGATGATTAAGGATCTGGAGGCTAAAACATGATGAATGGTTGCAGGAATTGGGTATGTTTAATTTAATAAAAAGAAAGGCTAGGGATGTCACGATAGCTGTCTTCCAATATCTAAGGGCTGTCACAAAGAAGAGGAGGACAGCGTATTTTCCAAAGCTCCAGAAGGCAAGAGAAGAAGCAATACATGTAGGCTAATCAAGGAGAGAAGCAGCTAGGAATAAGGAGAAATTTTCTGACAGAACAATCTGGAGGCTTTTAAGAGAAGATTGAACAGCCCCTTCTCTGAAATGGAATAGGGCAGAGGTTGTATTCAGCAGGTTCTGACCAGTTCTGGAGAACCGGTAGCGGAAATTTTGAGTTCAGAGAACCAGCCAATACCACCCCTGAGTGGAGATTTTACAGTATCTTTCCCCTGCCACGCCCATCAAGCGACACCCACAGAACCAGTAGTAAAAAAAATTGAATCCCACCACTGGGCTGGGTGTGATGAGTGACATCACCCACCCAGTCACATGGCCAACTGGCCACGCCTACCCAGCCAGAGAATCGGTTGTTAAAAAATTTGCAGCCCACCACACGATAGATGGGGTTGCTGAAGATCAAATTGGTAAAGGTGATGAATCAGCTGGTTCTGACCAGTTCTGGAGAACTGGCAGTGGAAATTTTGAGTAGTCTGGAGAACCGGCCAATATCACCTCTGAGCGGAGATTTTACAGTATCCTTCCCCTGCCATGCCCATCAAGCCACGCCCACAGAACCGTTAGCAAAAATATTTGAATTCCACCATTGGAATAGGGTCTCCTGCTTGAGTAGGGGATTAGACTAGAAGACCTCCAAGATCCCTTCCCACTTGTTATTCTGTTATTTTTTAATGAAGCCAGAAAGAAAACAACCTCCTGCACATCAATTCTCACACACAAGTAGCAATAGCGCTTAGACTTCTATACCACTTCACAGTGCTTTACAGCCCTCTCTTAAGTGGGTTTATAGAGTCAACATATTGTCCCCAACAATCTTGGCTCCTTATTTTTCTGACACAATGTGGGAAGGCTAAGTTAACCTTGAGCCATTCAGAATCAAACTGCTGGCAGTGTGCCACCACGGTTCTAGCAGTGTGCCCAGTGAAGATCTCCCATGCCTTGGCTAGCACACAGAGGCCAGAGCATTAAACCTGCTCAAGATGGAAGGCTTGTGTAATTAATCTTAATTTTTCTTCTAGGGTATTTGCACCACAGTTGCTTATTTGGATACTTCAGTGTGTTGGGCAAAACCAAAAGATGGGTTCATTCACTGGTCATCTTTATCAGTGTTGTTCAAACCCAACTTTTAAAGTTGTTTTTCTGGTTTAAGGTGACAGAAACAGCCTCCTTGGGAACTTGTGTACTTTATGACAGCTGTTTTCAGAAGTGATTCCTCCTACCCCAATCCCAGACATTTACAGAAAGACCCTGCTCTTCTTGAGAGGGACAGCTTGATAATGCCCCAGAGCTTGCTAGCTTCCTTCCTTCCTTCCTTCCTTCCTTCCTTCCTTCCTTCCTTCCTT
>NW_020769327.1:14844566-14882409 GCF_900518735.1 Pseudonaja textilis
CTTCCTTCCTTCCTTCCTTCCTTCCTTCCTTCCTTCCTTCCTTCCTTCCTTCCTTCCTTCCTTCCCTCCTTCCCTCCCTTTTATTGACTACCCACCTTATTGCAGGGTAACTCTGGTCAGTTTACAATATTAGAAAAGATAAAATTTTGCAAACCTATACACCATACAAACTAAATAATATATAAAGATAAATATTCAATCCTAACCAGTGCATAACATAAAAATAAATAGATAAAAATAAAGCATTTGGAAGGGGCCAAGCCAAGGTGACTGGCTTGGAGCTTAGATCAAACCCAAACTCTCTTGTGACTCCTGCAAACAACTTTGGCTAAACCAACATTGCTTAACCTTGCTGGCTCTTGAATGGATGGACTCCAACTGCCAGAATTCCCCAGCCAGCAAGCTTGGGACCCCCTTTCTCCTGCTCTTCTAGAGGCCGCCATCTTCCATGCTGTTGAGCTGCAGCAGGAAGGTGGCTCCTCTAAAACTTGTATGGTCTCTCCTGGACTTGCCTAAACTACCTCAAGGGTGACCTTGCACTTAGCCAGTTCCAAGCTCCCTGGGGGGACTGTGTTCAGGTTAGTTGTCTGGAGCTGGAGCTGAGTATGAATCTGTGGCTGGGCTGCCAAAGTGCTGGCCAGAACTGCACCCTGGGAGTTTCCAGAATCAGTCAGTACTCCATAGAGCAGGCCTGCCTTTCACTCCATAGTAACTCTGCTGAGGTGACTTAAAAGGTTTTTAAATTTGATTTGCATTCATTATAAGCTTTCCTCCTGTTTTCCTTTTTTCATAATTGGCGATAAATCCCAAGAGTGCTTATTATGAGACTTTGTAATGGGATTTCTTAATGCCTAAACTTTCTGTTAGTTTGTGTTAGTGATGGGGGAAAGTCACGTGAGTTGTTCCACCAGGGAGGCTCTGCTGGTGTGCCACCTCTTTGGGAGTCTGTCCCTGCTATTTTATGCTGCCTGCTTTGGGGGAGGGGCTGGAATTCATGATTCTGCAATTTGCATTCCAGAAAAAAATTCTGAAAACCGCTATACTGTGAACTCTGCTCAAAAAAAAAAAAGAAAGAAAGAAAAGAAAAGAAAAGAAAAAGCTGGCGGCTCTTAAGTGCATCAGATACAGAGAAAGAGGAAGAGAGATCACTGCCTATGAGATTTGTCCAGGTACGGGTGAATGGCTGCGAGTTGAAGGTAACCAGGGTAACCTCTCCTAGGAAAAAACTTTTCCTGCAATTTTATGTTAGATATTGCAGCAGAAATTCAAATCCAGAAAGCACACACAGATGAGTGATTCAGCAGGATTCATCAACTTCTTTAGATACATAATAATATGAGTAAAATGTACAATACCAATAGTAGGTTCTTCCAACGTGATAGTTACAAGCAAAAATACAAAAACTTCAGAGTTCAGAGCAGAGAACAGAGACAGAGCCACGCCCAGACTCTCTCTTTAGGTGTCAGTTTCTAATTCATCTCCCAGTTCATGAATATTCTGATATTTCACTATCAAAATCTTTGCTTGATTTCTTCTGCATTGAATAATTGAAACTTCAGATGTATGAAATGAGGTGGTGTCAGCCTTCAAGATCTTTTCTACTGCTTTGCATCTTTCGGCTGCCATAAGTAACGGGGGGAGGGGTTATGTCTGGGAAGAGAGCTGGAGGTGTTACATTCTTGTGTTGTATAAATGAGGAGTTGAGGTGGGGGGAGTATAAATTCCTGCTCTTAAGTTTCTATTCCTTGCTTAGCCTTCTTTTCTCTGTGCAACTGCAAATCTTTATCAAAATATGTCAAGGTCAACGGACAGAGGCCTCATCACCACCTGAAGATGCCCACATGATCATATTCAGAACTTTTAATTGGAAGAATCTTTTGAACTTTGGGGGGCGGGAACAATTCCATCCCTTTGTATATGTGGTCTGCGCGCCTAATTTCTTAGATTCAGAATTCTACCTGAAGCTACCACTTCAATTTTCAGTAAAAGATTGCTTTCCTCTAATCTATGGAGTCTAAGTATTTCTTTCTTGGATTTTGAATGGAGCACAGACTGACAGGTGGCTTGCAGTATTTCAAGCTGGAATTTGTACGCAGTATTACTCTTGGAGAATGTTACTGCCTAATCTGGCATTAAACATTATAACTGGTGAAAATGCCTTCAGAAGACCTGCCAGATGTCCACTTCCAGTGTCCCCGGGATCAAGCATGTCTAGATTAAGGGGGTGGACTCCATTTCACCTGTTTTAAAAAGGAAAAGCAACCCAAGACGAGGTCCATCCTCTTAGCCTTCCATCAACAATTTTATTTTATTTTTTTAAAGTTTTTATTGTTTTTTGACATACAAACAAACAGACAAAACATAAAAACATCAGCTCCCCCATATTTATATACAAACAGTGAGTCGGTTGGTTCATCAGTTTTGTGCACTCATCTCATAGTCACAATTACAATTACCTTATATAATAACTCTTATTGTCAATACAAACTTATAAATCATAATATCACTATTAAAAAAAGAAGTTTGACTAAACTTTTATTCGATCATGCCTTTGTGAGATAACTATATTTTAAGTAATTTATTCTAAAACAAATCATATAATCGTGCCAATTCTATCCTAAATAAGAGGAAAAAAAGAAACAGAAAACTATTATATAAATATAATATCCAGTACCAAAAAAGAGAAAAGAAAAATGAAATCAATATTATTCCTTATTGTCTAACATTTCTATTTTTGTATTTCATCATTCAACCATTGATAAAAAAGATCCCAAACTATATAAAATTGTTTATCTTCTTGGTCTCTGATTTCAAAAGTCAATCTACTCATCTCAGCACATTCCAATATTTTCTTTATGACTTCTTCCTGCAATGGAATTTTCTCATTTTTCCAATTTTTTGCAAATACAATCCTAGCCGCAGTCAATACATTTACAATCAAATATTTCAGCTCTTTACTATAGACATCTGGTAAGATTCCCAATAAAAAAAGCTCCGGTTTCAAGTCTATGTGCTTCTTTGTCATTTTTTCCAACCACATGTGGATTTTAGTCCAATATTTTCTAGCATCCTCACAAGTCCACCACATATGGTAGTATGAACCAGGTTTCTGATGACATTTCCAGCATTTTTCGGATTTGTTCTTGAACATTCTTGCTATCCTTGTCGGGGGAAAATGCCACCTGTAAAACATCTTATACAAATTTTCTTTAAAGGCTGTAGACATTGTCATTTTATAATTTTGCAACCATAATTTCTGCCATTTCTCTAAGTCAATCCCATATCCAAAATTCCTCCCCCAGCCTTCCATCAACAATTTTAAAAGGGTGTGGGGGACCCCTACTATCTCATTGTTTAACTCAGGAAGATGTAGGTGAAAGCCGTTCTGCTGGTGTCCCAAAGGTGCTTTTCCAAAAGGCTACTGGACTTTCTTGTTTTGTTTTCTTTGAAAATCTTTTGATTCTAATTTAAGAAACTTCCCAAAGAAGTGAAATGTTTTCAAAGAAAAAACAAAACAAGAAAGTCCAGTTGGCTTTTGGAAAAGCACCTTTGGGGATAACTGTGACCTGGATGATTGAGAATCTCCCTAGATATTCCACTGATGAGCTTGCAAAAGAAAAGGCAGAACGTGTGGAGTTCCTGCCACAGTGCAGCAGAACAAGCAGTTGAATTAGAGGATGGCTTCAGGGAAGGGAAGGTCTCCTGTGTATATGCAGAAGAGGCCGTGGAGGTGACCTTCCCAGAGGCCCCTGAGAGAGAGAGAGAGAGAGGACAAGGCTGTGTGTTGCTGCCTGCATTCTTGCTTGGCTAATGGCCCCATGAATTGACTCAGGGAGGCTTCTGGCCAAAGACATGTATAGAAGAGGAGCTGAGAGTGAGCCATTCCTGGACAGCAGCTGGAGGAAGAGGATGAACAGCATTCCCATCCTTTCTTGGCCTACGATGGCTAAGTCAATCAGAATCTCCAAAATGGGAGGGGAGGAATAATCAGGCAGGTGCTTTGGGGAGAAAGAGGTATTGAAATATAGTAAGTGGTTAAGGCTTTGGCTCAGCCTCCATTCTCCTTCACCGTGAAGGAATTCATCCCTGGTGGGGCTTACAGAATAGAGGAGAAACCATAGGGAGCTTCTTTATAGGGAGTTATGGTACACACTCTTTATTTTGCAAGCAGGAGATACCCGGTATGCAGAACATCTGAACACTTCTTTCAGAGGTGTTTGCCACAAGTGCAAGTGCTAATTTAAAATAACTCGTGAGCAAGCATCTGCAAATGCTTCACAAGCTGTTCAGGGGGCTTACTTGAGTTCAAGGGCCTTGGTAGTTTGGAGGTCTTGGTGAAGGTATTTGGTTTAGGAGTCTTTATAATCTACAATTGGGCAAAATGGTGCATTGTAGGCCAACAATTTTTGAATCAATGTATCTCAAATGGACGAATGCAAGAAATGCATCCAAAATCCAGGAGATGTGGCTCCTGTGGGATTGAAATTTGGCAATGTTGTGATTGTTGCTCTATTGTTACACTACCCAGGTAGGCTGTGATCACCTGATCAACAGTTCTACTATGCCTGCCTGCTTCCACAGGGAAAGTCACTGGGGAAGCCAGCAGGAAGTCGACATTGCCTTTACTCCTACTGCTGTTTTGCCCACCTGTGGTCATTCTGTTTCTCTGTTTAAGTAACGATATCTCTCTGAAATGATGATCCAATGGGACAAGAGCTGTCTAGTATTCTAGACAGTATTCTAGTATAAATGAACATATATTGAAACAAGCTGTAGAGCAGAGATTGGCATTGTGTGGGCTTTCTGTACAATTCCTAATTTCTTTAGAGTATGACCAAATCCAACAACTGCTTTCTCAAAGAATAAGGAATATGGAGTTTCAGCAATAATAAGGGCAACCAGAAAGATACATACAAAAATCTCACTTTCCCCAAGCTGAGGAGAGCACATTTCAAAGCCTGGCATAACACTTCATCATCCGCATTGCTACGAGGCCAAAACTCCATTAACCAAGCAAAACTGTCCACAAGGCATAACTGGTCACAGAAATAACCATTTCGATTTATCGTTTTAGACTTAATACATGCTATCTATCTTGTTTCAGTCACTTTGTATTTTTACTTCAAAGGTTGTAATACTTTAGATTTAGGCTTGCACAGGTAATTAACACACCATTTCAGGAGCATATGTTACATTACTATTACAGAGACTCATTAGTACTTTATCTCACCTGTGGGTTTTTTTGTGTGAGTGTTGTGCTGTTTCAAACTGCATTTCATTTAATTTCATTTTAATGAAAACATACTGAT
Organism: Pseudonaja textilis; assembly: GCF_900518735.1. The sequence continues at coordinate 14,849,876 of NW_020769327.1, forward strand.
GTATTTTGGGGGATAGATAATTGCAAGACACCAACCCCATTCCACCCAGTCTATTTCCTCTGCTCCATGTGCTGAATGGGGGTGGGAGAATTTCCACAGTTCCTGCAGCTTGGGGCCTGCAACCCCAACAGGAAGGAAAACACTGGGTTATTTCAGAAGCAGTTTAGTAAGGCACATTCTCCACTATATCTTGGGGGAGTTAAATTACCAATCGTGACACCCCCCATCCACCAAAAGAATGAAGTTGACCTCCTCGCTTTTAAATAAGTATTTGAAAAAATGTTACATGAGTGAGATTAAATACATACTGTATTGAAAAATCAGAAGGGTAATGGGGAAATGCTGATCTGGCAAACATTACACCTTGGAGTTGGGGAGCAGTGAGATCTCTGTTTCCCTAAATACTCTGTTCCCTACCCTTGTCTGCTATTTACTGAATTTACTGAACAGATTTTTGGTGACTTACCGCATCAAAGTTTAAGTGACAATATCGAATGCCAACGTAAGCGAAAATAAACAAGATAATGAAATGATAGACGTGGTGAACTGTTTTCCCGCTGGGATTCCCCGTATCCTGCTCTGAATGGCCCATTCTCAGAGAAGATATTCCCTGCGAAATAGGATGGCTACAGTAGCATTTTCTCAGGTTATCCTGAGTAGCTGCCCATCAAGCGGCTTCATTATCCGCGTCCTTCTCTGGGCATAGTGCCCATGTCCCTCCTTCTCCTTGACTCAAGTGTAGCGACCGCCTGGCCCAACAGGCTTGGCCCAAAGTGAGTTTGGAGGAGGAGAAGAGCAGGAAGGGCTGCTGTCTCTGAGCTCTTCTCCACAGCCAGGCCAGAACTGAGACGGAGATTTTCAAGATGCAGGGTTTTGCTACAGAAGGTGGCAGGCTCTGTCTTTGAGCCCCTTTTGCAGAAGACTTTTTTTTGGGGGGGGGTCACTTTTGAATTCTGCTAAATGGGAGGACCTGCCTCATCTTGAGTTCTGTACCTGGCCTCAAGTTTTTGCTGAATGAATGAATAGGGCTGCCTAGAGAAATTCTAGCGGAGAAGATATTTAAGTCAGAATTGTCTTTAAATTAATACTGTGTTTTCTCTTTTGTCTGAAAATTTGCAATGTGCTTTTAGGGTGGAAGCAGAAATGAGCAGAGCTCTCTGTCCTCCAGCTACAAAGAAACACAGAACACTTGCTTTGCTGCTAACTCATGGGCATCTGGATCATAGATGGTAGCTTGTGTTCTGACCCAGGCTTCGTCAATCGTGATTAAACACAAACTTGTGTTAAAAGCAAAACCTATTTTAATGCAATGCTGGGAATTACTTCCATTCACAGCCAGGACTAAACTTAAACAGTTCCCCAAGATAAGCACACACCTGTCAGTGCTCTTTCTTATCCCACTCTGCCATAGAAATCCCATTACTTTTCTAGACACTTTATGTTTTATATTTGTTACAAAATCACCTACCATATTCCATTAATTCCTCATTTAATCTGCATAAAGTGCTGATATGTACATTTTACCTAGGGTGTGTGTGCGTTTTTAATCAGTTAATTTAACTTGAAACATTAATAATGTAGTTCCTTTGCTCCTTGATTGCTCTTCTGTTAAATGGCTTATGCACAGGAGAATACTGTCACCCCAAGTGACAGAAAATATCTAATATAATAAAACAGTATGTTTAATGCCAAAGGGAACAAAAAAAAAATTAGTTATCTCCTGGGAGGGTAGATTACAGGTTGCTGCAAAAATATTTTTTCTTCTCTTCTCTTCTCTTCTCTTCTCTTCTCTTCTCTTCTCTTCTCTTCTCTTCTCTTCTCTTCTCTTCTCTTCTCTTCTCTTCTCTTCTCTTCTCTTCCCTTCCCTTCCCTTCCCTTCCCTTCCCTTCTCTTCTCCACTTCTCTCCCCTTCCCTCCCCTCCTCTCTGTATTTTGCTTTAAATCTGCCAACAACAGAAAATGTAAAAAGCGTCTGATCTACCTGGAAATGACATAATAGGAATATCATGCACCTGTGACAAATGTGCTTCTATAACAAACAGTATAATAAAACATGGTCAATTGATTCTTCACTACTCTCTGGATATGAACATGATGTTGAGCATAAGGCATCTTTCTGTATCTTCCATGCACTACAGTAGTAATAGGGCACCGGAACAGTCAGGATGAATGTTCTGCATTGTTTTGGGACCTCCATAATATTTAAATAGTTTCCTGGTGGAAACAAATTGTTTGAGGATATCTTCTAAGTACCCTTCTAATAGCATTTTGTATTATTGCATTCTTTCAAAACAACTCAGGTTTTTTGTCGGCCATCTCCCTCAAAATGGAAAGAAAGATGCCAAGTATTTTTCCTCTATAGTGTTTTTTTATCCAGCCTGATCACAAATTGCCAGCAAATATAAGGGGAACCAGTGTCAGCTAATAGCTGACTTTGATTAGCCAGGCTCTTGCCTTCAGAGAAATGAAGGCAGCCTGTAACTGGAGAGCTCATTGGGTATATGAGACGGGAGCCTGAAGGCAGAACGCTCCTTGGGCTGGTTTCTACAACAGGAAAAAATCTTTCAGTATGCAATTCTGGAAGATGCAATTCCTTTCCTTTGACAAGGAAAACATTATAGCCGTGCTTCATGCTTGATCCCACAGTGTATGCCGTGTGGATTCTTTTTGATTCCTAGAGATTTACACTAGAGGTAGATTCCTTCACAATATCCAGATGGATTCCACAGTCACAAACAAAAAAACAGAAAATACTTTGTAGATGAAACAAAGTTGTTTGTCTGCTAAAAGGAGAATGTCAGGTAGACATAAAAATTGGTAGATGATGATGATGATGATGATGATATCCACTTAGCTGTGTCCAACTCCTGGCAATTCTGTGGGCCAGGTCCCTCCACTTCTTACACTACTTCTTTGAGTTTTTCTATGCTCTGGCGGGTGTCATCTTTGATGGTGTCCATCCACCATGTTTTTTGACAGCATTTGATGGCCTGGTACTAGGGAAGAACACTATAAAAGGAACAAAGCAAAAAAAATCACCCTTCTCTGAAGGTTTCCAACCGCTACTGATTGGGGAGCCAAGCAGGTTTATTCTAGAGTATGTTCTTGAAGTTGCACTCTAGCAGAGTAGTGAAGTAGAGGCTATAAAGTATAGGCTAAGAACTGTTTTCAATATTTGGGCAAAACCAAGGTCTTAAAATAAAAGGCTAGTTGACTGCACAAAAGTTTGGGCTCCATAGTTAAAATCTTCCTCAGTAGATCAGCTTGTGACCCTGTAAAAAGAGCTCTTTGTTTTTCTCATAGATTACAAAAGCTCTAGTGTGAACAATATTTCATTGTGCAAATTTCCTACTGCCACTTTTAACTGCTTGACCCATTAGGATGGGTCCATCCTAAGTTTCTTCCTCTGCCTTGGAGCAACTAGAGGTTCCTGCCTCTCTTCTTTGATTGTTTCCATTGGCAGTATCTCTTCTCCTCATTCCCCAAAGTTACACACACATTCGATTATCTTGGCTTGTGGCAAAGCTCTACAAAATTTGAATTGGACTTTGTAACTGGGCCTGCTGCAATCCATCAGAGTCAGCATAGAACCCCGGTTCATGCATCGTCAGGGCTTTCCTGTCAATAAAACAATTTTAGAATAGTTTAGGACAGTGGACTTCAGGGTGAAAGAAGAAGTTAACCCATTTGAGAGGGATGGTGCCATCCTTGTTGTCATTATTCTGTTGTTTCCCTTTCTGAGAGGGATTCCCTTGACCGGTCCTATTAGCACCCGCAGAATAGCACACTTTTGCATGCAGGAGGTGTGATAATCCTCCATGTTGTTCTGTTCTTGGGCAGGTGGCTTAGGAAGCACAGGGAAGGTTTGACCTACCGTCACCTGCTTCCTGAACAAAATTTTAATTCTATTTGAGATCATTTTTGAATAATGGGCACTCCAAAGGATAGCAGGATATATTGGGATCTGTACAGCAGCAAGAACTGAGTCAGGGTTAGCAGAAGAGCCTGTTTGTCAAAGCAAAAATCTAAAGGTGGGGTGGACGCTTCTATACTGCAGTTAACTTGACCTCCCTCCGCTTAAAAGCTACCACTCAGACTTGTTTTTTTCTTCACCTATTTTTGTGTTGCACCCTTGAGGGAGGGTCTTTCCTTCCTCTTCTTCTTTTGGTTGGTCATCAGAAATGAAACAATTACAAGTCATTGATGGGAAAGGCACTTGGCTTGAAACTCAGCCTCTTAAGCTGGCAGGAGGAGAGAACTGAAGGGCAGGGCGGAGCTTCCAGGAGCGCAGCTGGGGGTGCCCTCTCAAGCCTTTGCGGAGCCTGCAAAGCTCCTTCTTGGAAAGTTGCCTGGAGCCAAGAGAGGCTTCTTCAGGGCACAGGCACATTTCACAGCTGTCTTTGGAACTGATATGATTCCCAGCGGCGCATGGGAATTGTTTTTATGCTTTGTCATAAAAAGCAAAGGTTCTCCCTGTCCTCTGTCTGTTTATCCAACTATCTATCCACCCATCTATCTATCCCCCCACTCTCTTCTATCTATATCACCTGCCTACTCTATCATCATCTATCTATCTGGCAACTCATCCCAATCCATAAACTCTAGGCAGCAATATACAAAATATAATATAAAACCTAAACACCAAACCAAGATGGATATCATAAAAGCTTGGTGGAATGAACAATTGTTCCTAAATTAGTGCTTGTTCTTAAATCCTCCTACTCGATATACTAGCTTCCACTAATCCAGGAGTACTTGGTGACAGAGAATTCAGACATGTAGTTCTCTCTACCTGCTTTATCCACCTGGGCTGGTGTTGAGGTAATTTCCCATTAGGAGAATGAGCGCACATAGGGAGACGTAGTGAGAGTGGTGAAGAATAACACACAATCGGCACACAGATATACTGTATAGTAAAACGTAGGTTTTTACTTCCAGTAAACAGTTAAGCAAACTCCAACAAACAGTCCAAGTCATACATGGTTATAGCAGTCAGTTTTCAGTCCAGGGATAATCCAATAACAAAGTCCAGTATAAAAAACAGTTCAGTAATAGACTCACATCAATCCAAGAATAATGATGATCAGCAACAGTCAATAGGGAAATGCAGGAATGACAACACTGTCAGCAACAACAGAACAGAACAACCCAGGTTTCTGGCTCCATCTTATGGCCGTTTGAGGAACCACACCCAATTACAATTTTAGCATTCCCTTAAAGAGACAGTATTAAATGGTTTATGTATTTCCAACCCAACTGTTAGGTGACTTACATTCCTAACAGCTGGTATACATGCTAACCTATGTTACCCCTTCATTGTTTTGCCTTTTTCTATTGTGATCTGTCTTCATTCTGTTGCCACTTCTTGCCTTGGATGAAATGCCTAATCCCACATTTTGGCTTGTTCCATACAGGGATGGAGGCATCTCTGCAATGCTTCTTCAGAGCTCAGGCTCAGTATCAGATTGTTAATGGATTCTTCTAGCCCCAGTTCCATTGATCAGGCATTCACCTTGGCTGCTGTTCAGCCTACACTTGGTCAGATGTGATTCTTGAAGGGAACTTGAAAGGGAACTCCCAACTCTTTCTCCACAAAGCATTCTGTTTGCCCCCCGCCCTCCCCTGCATCCAGTAAGGGCATTTTGCTTCTTGAATGTCTCTTTGAAGCTTCATCTGCTCACAACGTGGCCAGTATGATTATTTTTCCAGACATTCAAGTACTGTTGATGGTCAACATTAATGACCATCTGCTGCCGTTTCTGAGTGCCAAGCATATGGCTTCGTTCAGATGAATTGTGGTGCCTCAGGGGTTTGTGCATATGTGCAGGATGGTGTGAGACCTTTTGGGAGGGGGAACTGGCTTTTCACTGGTTCAAAGGAAAACACCAGCATGAAGAAGACTGGCTTATGAGTATAAAAGTTTTCAGCGAGTTAAACATCTCTTTAGTCGAAAGGGAGCTGATTCTAATTAGCTTTTTCTTTCATTTCTTGATTGAGGTACCCCAAGGAACAATTAGCCTGCTTTTGAATTCCAGCAAAGATAGTTAAGTCCTTTACCTGCCCACCTGTTGATATTTAAAATATAAGAAGAATTTGTATCAATACTTCTTGTACAGCCTTCACCTTTCTTCCAATTCAGCTCTTTACATATTTTGATAATACAGCATTTCCTTCAAGATATAATAGCCCCTTAGAGGAAGAAGACAAAAGATTGGGAAGGGTGCAGTCCCCTTATGGAAAATGGGAAGATGGCACAGCTAGTCTTGACTTTAGTATTCATCAGTGAAATGTACTTGTTTTCCATTTGTTAATGAGCAGAGCTTCTCCCTTGATGCCAATTGCCAAGTTAGGACTTCATTGCCAGAGTGTGTCAGGCTGTCCCTGATGCCTCTCACAAAATGCACTCATTTGGGGAGAAGATTCATGTTCTGGCATTCATATCCAGTGTAAGTAGCTTCTGTCTCCCAAACCCTGTCTCTGGAAGGTTACAACTCTGTTGAGTTGAGTTGGCTCCTGATTCTTCCAACTAATTCAGTTGCAGGGACCACTTGCCGGATTCCTCTTCTCTCACTGCTGGTGTGGAAAGTAGCATTCTGAGATGGAGGGAAGGTCTCACTTTTTTCTCTTGTAATATTAACAGGGGACAGAGGAGGAAATAGTGATAGTGTTTAATTATATGGGAGGGTGTGTTTTGAATGGAATTGAATTGAAGATCTAGCCTAAAAAAGAAGGACTAGCGGTGACATGATAGCAGTGTTCCAATATTTGAGGGGCTGCCACAAAAAAGAGGGGGTCAGTATCTTTTCCAAAGTACTGGAGGCTTTTAAGAAGAGACTGGACAGCCTTTTGTCTGGAATGGTATACAGTATCCTGTGTCAACTAAATAGATGCTCATTTGATCTTTATAGCTGCCAGAAAAAGGGAGTGGGGGAAAACAGTGCATTCCTTAAGTGCCTAGATAATCACCCTGGTAGCCCAAAGTTGTCAGAGTGCAAGGATATTACAGGAAAGCATGATTGATGACTCTTGGCTATGGATGTGTCCCATTGTAGAATACACATCCAGGGGATGGGGGGAAGACCAGGGTCAAGAGGGAAATGAATCATGCATTTTAGTATCGGCTGCATCCAGCTAACACCAACATGGCCACTTCTAATATATAAATTTTCTTTTCTCTGAGATGCGGCTTGAGACTTATGATTTGAATGGGGGTGGATTTGTTGGAGTCCTGACAGTCTGCTTGAGCAAGGGGTTGGACTAGAAGACCTGCAAGACCCCTTCCAACTCCATTACTCTGAATACTTTATTGGCTAAATGTGATTAGACAGACAAGGAGTTTGTCTCTGGTACAGAAGTATTCAGTGTGCTTGCAAAACAACAGAGAAAATAATAATAATTATCCACTGCTGTGGATGTTGTTTAATACATGCATCTAATGTTGTCCGATGCATGCAATGTTGGGTGACATTTCTTGAAGATGAAGGCAAGACCTGGGACTAACACCCACTTATGTAATAACCCACCCAGTCTTGTGCCCTCTGAACATTTTATCATAGTTTCATTGAACTCTTCACACTGCTCATTAATAAAGATACTGAAAAGTAAGAGGCCAACGACTGGATTTTGATTCACTCCACTTGACTCACCCTACGATTCTATGATCCTTCACTTTATTTTGATAAGGAACCATTGATGAGGACTCTTAAAGTCTGGAAGTCCAGATTTTCAGGCAATTAGGAAGTATGGTAGGATAAACTGGTTCTACTATTACACACTGTTACATTGATTCTTCACACACTGATGTTGTTTGAAGAACAAAATTCGAAGTGTTGAAATAAAAGGAAAAAGAGGAAGTAAAAGAGTGATAAGAGAAAATACCAGGGTAGCAATTTTAACTAAGGATAAATTTCCTGATAGAACTATGAACCAGTGTAATGATTTCCTCCAGAAGTTGTGGATGCTGCAACACTGGAGGTTTTTAAAAAGAAATTGAACATCTGTTTGTTGGACATGGGATAGGGTTTTCTGCTTGAGGAGGGAACTGGAATTAGAGACTTCCAAGGTCACTTCCAATTTATTTTGGAGGAAATCAATAGTTTGCGCACTATTGATACAACATTAAGAATGTTTGCAATTTCCAAGTTTAATTGAAGTCTTCCAGGAAACTTTTATTGGCAAATATATAAAGGATGGATTATTAGAAAAACAATCCAAAAAATGCCCCATGGCAAAGGAAAATCTTTCAATGTAAATAAAATATTTTCTATGCAAATCTAAATTCAGGTCAGTTCGGTTTTCCAGAAAACTAGTATCACCCTAACCCAGTGTTTTTCAACCTGGGTTACTTTCACATGTGTGGACTACAACTCCCAGAATTCCCCACCTGCTTTGGGAGTTGCAGTCCACACACCTTAAAGCAGCCCAGGTTGAGAAGCGCTGACCTAGCCTTAGCCCTTGTTTAATTTATGGCTTGTGGAAGGAACATCCCCTCCTTTTTATTAAAACAGAAAAGCTGTAGCAATTATTTTCATAATTAACTGGCTTTCCAAATTAACATCAATTACGCTATGTAATCATGATTAAGATTATGCATTAATCAACAGCTCTAAGTTGGTGATTAGGCTCTTTAATGACTTGTAAAAAACTTGCACAGAGGTATGAATGGCTGGGTGAATACAGCTGTTTCACAACAAAGTGGGGGAATGTATCAGTGGAAGTCCCAGGATTTGAAGCCATCCAAGACTTTGAGTCAAGTACTTCATGCCCAAGACTGTTGTTGGGGAAGGCAAAGCATCATGTCTTGTATATGTTTTTGCTTGATCATGTCAGGATTGTTGCATGATTGTGTCAAGTTCTGATCAGTTTATATTTGCTTCCTGTCAAATCATGGACAGCATTTGAGAAGAAAATCGCCCTTGATAAACCTCAGCATTCTACTAAGGCATCCAAGTGGTAGAGGGTAATTGGTGCATCGATTGTTTACTCCACGGAACCTTGCTCCCTGACTCGGATATCTCCTCCTCCTCTCCCCGCCCCCCAAAGGGCAGGAAAAGAAGCAATGGATGGAAGTTCATTAAAAGGAGTTCCAATCTGGAATCAAGGAGAAATTTCCCTCAATGAGAACAATTAATCAATGAAACAGCCTGCCATCCAGAGTTGTGGGTGGTCCATAGGTTTCAATAACAGTTTCAATAACCCATGTCCAGAATGGAGTATAATGACTAGTCCTCCAAGATCCCTGTCATGCCCTTGGTAGAGTCGGACTCCAAGGGAGAGAAACAGTTGACAGGGATTGGAGGGGTAGCTCCTGAGGTTGTGGAGGAGGCTGGGGAATGGCAGAGGCTGGCTGGGCAGTCAGAGGAAGACCCGGGCCCATCCCCTCTGCATACTAGGACACACAGGGGAGGAATGGAGAAGGCAACAGCTTGGCTTATGCAACAGGAAGCGGTCATGATCCTCCTCATTGGTTCCAGAAGGGAAGACTAGTATATAAGAGAGAGACAGTTAAAACACAGCATTGCCAGAAGCAAAGCATGTTTTATTTTGGGCTGAAGTTATCTTGGTTGGCGTCCTTCCAACAGACCATGCCTTGTTATCTCCTTGAATTTGGTAATTATTTATCCTGGTCCGTTGTGGAAATTTCATCATTGTAGTTTGTTTGGTTTTTTATTTCACCTTTATCTGCTCATTAAGTTCATACTGTATTGCTTTCTTTTGAAGACTATTTTTGAGTACATTTTATCTCCAACTGAGAATTATTGAACAATGGGGCCAAGTTGGAGGCATTAAAGGACATTTATTTACGTTTTGGATTTTGTTATGCTTGTATTACACTCCGGGTCATCACAGTCCCTCCCAGCTGTAAAATTCTATGACTCACTCCTCTACTGGTTTTGCCATTGATGATTTTTCCAATTTGTACTGTCTGATTCTCATTGGCTCATCTTCAGAGATGCAAGCTGGTCTCAGAAGGGGAGATTTGGGACAGGTCCTCCATAAAATCTATTTCGCTGGACTACCTTCTTATCTGTCAGCATAGTTGAAATCAGTATTTTCCCTTTGGGGTGTCCTGAGTTCACCATGTTTGTTTGTTAATTGGCTTCAGATGTCACCCAATTGAAAAATTATCAGATGCCTGTCACATAATCAACCGGCCTGATGTCCGTTCTGCTTCTGCATTTTCTTGAATTTGGCTGCATAATCATACCTTGGAGCAAGATAGGTTTTGTGATATCTCTGTATCATCCTGAAGAGTCTTCTGTGTTCCAAGGTGCTCCTTTTTAAGACAGATGCATTATCTGATCTGCAACACAGCATGGCTTTTTCCCCAGATGTCACCTTTCCCTCTTACCCAGTTGACAATGGCAATCCTCAAGCTTTGTATGAGCTGAACAATGACTCAACCCCCTTACCCTTCATTAGACTTCAGCAAAGCATTCAACAAACTAGATCACAACCTACTTCTTGGTAAGGTAGGAAAAAGTGGGGTAGGTAGCATCACCATCAGATGGATTTGTAAACAAACTGTACTCAATGAATAGTTCTTAATGGTAATACATCTACATGGAGGGAAGTAAGCAGTGAAGTACCACAAGGTTCCGTCTTAGGCTGAGTACTCTTCAATATTTTCATAAATGACTTAGATGAGGGAACAAAGGGGCAATTTACCACATTTGCAGATGATACTAAGCTGGCAGGAATAGATGATAAGGTCAAGATCCAGATGGATCGAGAGATGTGAACACTCTGGGTCCTATCTAACAAAATGAAATTCAGTGTAGAGAAAAGTAAAGTCTTACGCTTGGGCAAGAAACAACAAGAGTACTCATGTAGACTGAGTGAAACCAGGCTCAATAGCAGTAACTGTGAGAGGCATCTTGGACTCCTAGTGGACAGCCAATTAAATATGTGCAGAGGCAGCCCAAAAAGCCAATGCAATCCTAAACTGCATTAACAGAGGAATACAATCAAGATCAAGGGAGGTACTAATACCACTCTATAAAGCCTTAGTAAGACCACACCTAGAGTCCTGCATCCAGTTTTGATCACCACATGATAAAAAGATGTTGAGACTCTAAAAGAATACAGAGAAGAGCAACCAGGATGATTAGGGGACTGGAGGCTAAAGCATATAATGATGGTTGCAAGAACTGGGCATGGCTAGTCTAGTGAAGAGAAGGACCAGGGGAGACATGATAGCAGTGTTCCAATATTTGAAGGGTTGACACAGAGAGGAAGGGGCCAAGCTAATTTCCAAGTCACCGAAAGGTCAAACAAGGAATAATGGATGGAAACTGAACAAGGAGAGATTCAACCTGGAAATAAGGAGAAATTTTCTGTCAGTAAGAGCAATCAACCAATGGAACAGCTTCCCTTCGGAAGCTGTGGGAGTTTCATTACTGGAAGCTTTTAAGAAGAGGCTGGATTGCCATCTGTCAGAAATGGTGTAGGATCTCCTGCTTGGGCCGGGGGGGCGTTGGTCTACATGACCCACAAGGTCCCTTCCAACTCTGTTAATCTGTTAATCTTTAACTATGTGTGTGAATCCCAATTATGATGAAAAACTAGTTATCTGTAACAATATGCATGTGGATTTGAAGAAACTGATGGTTTTTGTTATTTCATCCGAATGCAGGTTGGTGCTTCTTCAAGACTACTTTATGAATCACCATGAATGTTCAATATTGGTTTAATCTCTTTAAGGGCAGGCAAAAGAGTATTTGGGGCCTTGAGGGCCACACTTGCCAATGTGCCTTCCTCAAGGTTCTCACAATTGGGTGCTTCAGAGCCACATATCTTTTACCCTCCCCCTCCCAAAAAAATTAAGCTTCCTTTGATTCCCTTACCCTCATGGCCAAGCTTAACTCTAGCTTTAAGGAGATAGAAACTTTTCCTATCTTTTCTTACAGTATGTGCCTTATATGAGATCCTAAGATGTGCTTTGCTCAAGACAGAGGCATTTCCTGTTCATAATTTTGTTTAAATGGATGTTAACTCTTCACTGGCATTCTGGGCTGGCAACTGCCAATTTATTGAGCCATACAAATACTACTAAATCTTTGACTTAGATATATGGCTCTATTGTTTTATGATAATTTTTGGTAATGCGTTTTCTTTTTCTTACTAATAATGTTGATCAAAGACCGTAATAAAGCCATTTCAATTTCTAAGGCTTCTATTTCCTTCCCATCAGAAGCTAGTTCCTTACAGCCCACTGAGCCTCAGATGGGTGGGCTGCCTGGAACAATTCTGTAGATGAAAGACTCTCCTTGCCAGCTTTTCTGGGGGGTCGGTTTTATATGGCATTTTCTTGTGTGAGCCATTGAGTCATTTTTTATTGCAGCATACAAATATGCTGAATAAAGAAATATATAGCATTCAAAGGCAGAGGAGGAGTTGCATTATATCTGGATGAAGTGCATAACTCTGCCAAAACCAGGAATCAGCATGAAAGTACAGCCCACGATATCTAGATAGGAACACAAAAGAAGGGAAATGAAGATATTATTGTACAAATGTGCAGTAGTTCACCAAACCAGGCAGAAGATCAAGCTAAGGCTCTTTCAAAGCTGATAATAGAACTTTAGACAGGAGAGACACAATCATAAATGGATATTTTAACCAAGGTCCCCTAAATTTACCAAAGTTTAGAAATAGGAAACCTTTCTCCTGTCCTCTCTCTCCCACTCTCCCTCTTACTTGTCACACTGATTATTCCAGTTTCCAAAAGATGAAAAAAGGAAGGTTATTGAAGGAAATTAGCTGTCTTAAATTTGATCCTGACCAATAGGGAAAAGTTAGTTGCAGAGGTAAAAGCAGTGGGAACTTGGATGGAATTTAATAGTACAGAGAAAGAAACTTGAATACAGTAATACTAGGTGAGATCCCCATAGACAAGAGCTCCCTTTGAAACATGGAAGGATCTGTCAGTCACTAGGGCAGACCAATTGAAGGAGCCCTGCCTTTCTGCAGTGGTGATTTCAGAGGTGGCCTTCAGCTGGTTCTGACCGGTTCTAGAGAACCGGTAATGGAAATTTTGAGCAGTTTGGAGAACCAGCCAATCCCACCTCTGACTGGCCCCTCCCCCATCTATTCTCTGCCTCCCATTGAATCACAGCTGATCGGCTGGGTCTTCTTTGGTTGCCCTGCACAGGAGAACGGAGCTGGAAAGCAGGTTAGTGAGGTAGGGAGGGAATGGGGATTTTGCAGTATCCTTCCCCTGCCACGGCCACCAAGCCATGCCCACCAAGCCATGCCACGGCCACCAAGTCATGCCCACAGAACCAGTAGTAAAACTTTTTGAATCCCACCACTGGGTGGTGTGTGTGGGGGGGAGTAGTGCTAGAAAACGCCCTGGTTATCAGTGGGCGATCTGACCAGGACAGGGGAACCCCAGAGATGTCTTCCACTTCCAGAGCATGGTGTCGCTGCCAGAACAAGAAGACCCGATTGGGTGTGTGAGTCCAGTGATTTGTCTTCGGTCCTGGATGACTTGGAATGGGGCTGTGACTGTCAAGCTGGCCATGAACTCCTGAACTACCCCAGACCCCACTTTCAAGGAATGCAGACTAAACCACCAGGACCCTAAACCTGGGAAATTGCACTGCCAACATAGAAATGGAGTCAACAAGCTCAGGCTAGCAACAGTCCCAGCCGATCTCTAGAGCTTAATAAATAGGGTCTCTCATCCAGCAATCCATGGGGCAGTACCCCTGAAAGCTGCAAGGGACTCCCTTATGACAATGGTCACGCCCTCATCCCTGCCTCAGGTCCGTGATTGATGCCATACCCCAAATCCGGTTGGGCCTATTTGCAAAAGGGTCCCCTCTTTTGGGGGGGGTCAAACCTGGCCTTGGTATACATGCTAGCTCAGCCTTCTTTTCTGCAATCAGATCGCAGAGGAGAGGAACCCTGTGGCCGACCAACTTGGCATTTAGCAGCCACAACTGAATGCCCCCAGGGTCCTGCTGACTTGATATTGGGGTAGAATTCAGGCAACCGAAGTGCAAAAGTGGAATTAGGGACCAAGGCCGCATTTCCCGAGCGTGTCCTTGTCTCCCACCAAGCCTCCCCTACCCGTCACTGCCAGGATGTTTAGCTAATGAGAGCAGATGTGCTACCCCTCTTTTGCCTGAGAGAGCAATGTTGGTTTTTGAAGACTATTCTTGCCTTCCCTCTCTCCCTGCCTGGGGTTGCCTCTTCAAGCTCACAAGTGGAGTCGTGACCCTGTTTAATTGCTTGAGGACATGACAGGCCTGTTGAGGGGACAAGCTACATGTCTCTTGTCAACTGAGAAATATTGCTCTGGTCTTTAGAGTTGTCCGCAGAAAGGGAGTGTTGGGAAGTAGTGCATTCCTTAGATAATTTGTAGGTGACCAAAACTTCTAGCGCACAAGGTTATTACTGGAGAGCATGATCGATGACTCTTGGCTATGGATGTGTCCCATTGGAGAATATACATCCAGGGGGTCGGGGAAGACTAGGGTCAAGGGTGAAATGAACGATGTGTCTCAGAGTCGGCTGCACCCAGGTAACACCGGCATGTTCACTCTTAATAAATCATTTTTTTTTTCAAACTCTGAGAGATGCGGCTAGAGACTTGTGATTTAAATGGGGGTGGATGCCAGAGCCCTGACAGCTGTCTGTTTTTGGAAGCCACGCAGAGCAAAGTGGCACTAGGGCCAGAGGCTGTAAGTTGAGAGTAGAGTCCATCTTTCAGTCTGGTGCATCCTTGTGGGATTAAAAGTGAAAGGAAAAGCACACTTTTCTGATGAGTTTAGTATTCTGGGAAGGCTTTCACAGTAGAAATGGGGTTCATTGGTTTTTCCACTCCTTTATTTCTTTTCCAGTTGGGTACCACAAATGTATAATTTAGCTGGAAAAAAATAGAACATAGAACCTGAAATAACAGAGTTGGAAGGGACCTTGGAGATCTTCTAGTCTAACCCACTGCTCAAGCAGCAGACACTTGTCATAAATATTTATAAATACTAGCGGCCTGAATATGGGGATGTAAAATAATTTTGTTATAGTCAGTACTGTATATTGCTTTACATTAGGGCCTGTTTACATCTCTTTTGGGCGGCTTCGCTAGAATCTTGGCAAAAAATGATGAAAGGGAGATCCTGGGACAAAATGGTGGGACTCGAACAGAACCGAGTATCTGTACCAACTTTGGAGCAGCAGATCTGGCCCTGGCATCCATTCGGGAGAGCCCGCAGAAGCCCATCTCTGGCTTGTACAGCTGCAAAGTTAAGGTGAAGGAATTAGATGAAAATGGAGAGCTTGAAGCACATTTAGGTTTCATTTAGGAATCAGCAGACAGAGCCAATTAATGGGCTTCTCTCCCATATATATCCCAAAGAAAACAGAACATATGTGCAGACATGACTCTCCCTTTCTGTCTCCCCCTCTCTCTCTTGTTCTTGTGTAGAACAAGCTCTCCCAAAAGTCAAAAGGAGATTCCCTTGCATATCCAGGGTGGGAAATAACTTTAAAAAACTGCTGTGTTGAACAGAGCCTGATCTTGGATCCCGCCTGCTCTCAGCCTCACCCAGTTTACAGAATTGTTCGGAGAACAGAAGGAGGCAGACCTTATATTTTGCTCCTTGAGCTCATTTGGAGGAAGAAACTGAGAAATACAAATCAATATAATCTAATTAAGTGCCTAGAGAATTGCAAATGTTAAAATACAAAAGCCAACAAGGTCTCCTGACACCGAAACAGAAGATCTGCTTTCTGCTAATGAATTGGGGGATCCATCTGTTCCTGGCTGCATTTGTGTTTTTCATTCATCTATTAATTATTTTGAGTTGCTCGTTACTCAGCGAGAGCTGCGTTTCAGTCCCTTTACACAGCCTGGGGTGGGGTGGATGCTTCCTACCTATTGGATGCAAGGCTTGCAAAGTCCTGGGGTGGTGGGGGAGGTTGGTTTGCTATTTTGGGGTGGGGGGAATCCTGGACAAGAAAAACAATTTATGACCCAAGGAAAAAGGAGGAGGAGGGGAAAAAACTTCTTATGGTTATTTGTTTGCTTGGTTTTGTTTTGTATAATTTTAAAAAGGAGGGATAGAGTTGTTCAGACATTAATTTTAGAAATTACTTAAGATGGATCATTTAAAAAAGGTCAGGATATATTTGGCTGGAAGGGTTTGTGTTGTTTTTAGGATGGGGCTTCTCTTCCTTTTTCTTAGTGGGTGGCTGATGGTAGGACATGTGTCTTCAGGGAGGTGGAGGACAGTCGAGGTGCAGCTGCTGAGACAGGGGACGCTGAGGGTTGGTCGGGCAGATTTGGCCTCCCCTCAGTCCAGCTGGGTTTCCAGCCCAGGAGAGGCAGGAAGGCTTCGGAGTAGCCCTCCCTTGTGGTGTCTCTGTCATGTTCAGTGCCAGCTCCAGCAGAAAGGAATACTCACCTCCTGGAAGTCATGGTCTGGATGGAATAGCCAACTGGGCTGGGGATGTTGGGCAAAACTATCTGGGCCCTGACTCTCCTTTCCTCCGGCCCTCCATCTTAAAGGTTAAAGTTACAAACCCTCATTATAAAAACCTCCATTCTAACAAACTTAAATGAGCTTCTCAGGAAAACATATTCAGTTGCCAAGATTTTGGCAACCAACCTATGTCCCCCCCACCCCCCTTTGATAAGACTCTGTGTCAGGCTGTGTCGTCAACTTTACAACCTGTGGATTTCAACCCCGAGACTTCCTGAGCCAGCTCTGTTGCCAGAGCTTGCCTATCCTTGCCCATCCCAGGCCAGTCAAGCTTCCTTGGGAATAAGCAACAATGGGGGCTTGGCAACAGCCGAGGATCAGCCCACAAGGTCTACTGGGTTTTCTAGTGTGTCAAAGACGGCCCACAGCAATTGACATTTCATTCTGGTTTGCATCATGACTGGGCAATGCAGTCGTCAGACTTAACTGCATTTGGGCTCACTTGACTGGCAGCATAATAGATGTTCAGCTTTTCTAATGCTGCTCTTGGTGTCTTTTAATCTGAATAAATTCCTGTGGTTTGAGCATCACCACAGATGAAGCTTTTTGTGCTTATGTGGATTAGCTGACAAAGAAGAAGAGGGATGCCAGCACATTTCCTGGGGATAAAAAAACTCTTCTGTTGAACCCACCATCAGCTGGCCGTAAAACTCAGCAATGCTTCGGTGAGCAATCATTTGTATCCGTTCAAACGGGAGCTTTCCATAGCAGCACACAATGGTTCATAGAGTTGTATGCTGTCCAAAGGCCACAATGCCTGTGCTTGTGATTTGGCATCGATTAAAACTACATTGGGTAAAGTTCAACATTTTGCCCACACGTGGCTTTCCTGATTGAGATCTAGTTTTTTTTTTTAATTTGAATTATTTTGGGTGAAAGAATGACACACTGGACAGGGCCACTGCAACCCGGTGTGCAAATAGTGCACCACACAAAGACATTACTTGAGGGATGTAGGTGTGCCAGTTGCAACTTTTAAAAAGGATCCAAAGCTACACATCAGAGTTATAGAGTGGGAGACCTTCCAAGAAAGATAAGATAACAATATTTTGAATAATATAAGCATGGTGATGGTGGTGAAAGTAGTCATGGTGAATTCCGCACAAGGGCACCTCGAATGCCAGCCTCAGTGGTTGTCCATGATTGTCATCTGTTAGAGGTGGTCCCAGCAAGGTGGCAGTGAAGATCTCTCCACTCTTCCAGAGTGGAACTCATGGCCTGTCTTTGAAAGCAGAATTTCAAGAGTCATTCCAAGGTGCTTGATTAGCTCAGACTGAATGTCACCCAGGCCAGACGTTTTGCCAGATTTCATAAGCTTAATGGCATTTTCTAACTCCACCACTACAAAATGTATTTAAAATGTTCATTCACTTGATGTTCTTGCCATTAAATTTTTCTTCCTATAATTTGTTTGGAGGGTTTCTGTTTAGAAAGCAATTGCTTTATTGTTGGGCTGGCTGGTACACTCTGATGCGGTTCCATTTTCCTTGGGTTATTGTTTAGCACTCTCTCTCTCTCTCTCTCTCCCTCCCTCCCTCCCTCTCCCTGTCTGCTTAAAAAGATTAAAAAGTAATATGAGGTGAGAAAAATAAAAGAAGAAAAAAATCAAAGAGAAAACTAAAAGTAAACCATGAATCATAAGTTCATTTTTCCTGTTTCATGCAAAAAGGCTATAAAGAGTGTCCAGTCAGCACTTTTTTTATCAAAGAAGTCAATCTGCGCATTTCAATTCCCGCATCTTTGCCAAACATTCCTCCAACGTAGGTGGTACCAAATGTTTTTAACTTTATGCATGCAATAATTTTGCTTGTATAAAAACAGAAATCCATGTCCTTTTTCCAGCAGTTTGCCTATCAGGCCTCAAAGAAAATTCTCTGGTTTCAATTGTATGTTAATCTTTAATCCTTTGAATCAGTATATACATTTGAATCTATGATTTTTTAGGTTTTTTACATATTGACCAAACATATAAAATGTTCCTTCCTATTCAGATTTCCAATAATTTTGAAGCCTTTATACTGTCACAGAGAAAAGGGGTCAGCCTGCTATCCAAAGCACCTGGGGATAGGACAAGAAGTAATGGCTTATCAAAGAGAGATCCAACTAGAATTTAGGAGAAATTTCTTGACTGTGGGAACAATTATATAGTGGAATGGCTTGCCTTCAGGAGTTGTTGGATACTCCATCACTGGTGGTTTTCAAGAAGAGACTTCTATTTGTCCAGAATGATATAGGGCAGGGGTCTTCATACTTGACAGCTTTAACACTTGTGGACTTTAACTCCCAGAATTTCTCCTCCAGTCATGTTAGCTCAGGAATTCTGGGAGTTGAAGTCCACAAGTGTTAAAGCTGTCAAGTATGAAGAACCTTGGTACAGGGTCTCCTACTTTACAAGGAGGTTGGACTAAAAGATCTTCAAGATTTTCATCCATGGAATCCTACCCAAGCTCTTTCTAACTTTTTGGAAATCAGCTCTGGTGAAGTCTAAGGCACATTTGACTTTGTTCTGTTGTTTGTGTCTGCATTACATTGAAATCAGGGGTGGGTTTCTACCGGTTCTATCCACCTCTGTAGAACCGGTAGCGCTGAAGAGCAGCAGGCGTAGAACCGGTTCTATTTCTGCTGATGTTTTTGCCCACCCACCCACCTGGGTTCTTACCTGACCTTTATTTCCTGATTTTTTCAACTTCAGCTGCCGTGCAAGGCACAGCTGCAGTTAAAAAAGCAGGAAAAGGGGGCTTTTTGAAAGGCTGCTTCTCTGCACGCAGCGTGCTGATGACGATTTACAGGCGCATGTGGCAGTGTGCAGGGAAGCACATCGTAAATCACCGAACCTCGTAAATGACCGAACTGGTAGTTAACCCAGTCAGATCCCACCCTTTATTGAATTCCAATATGACATGGTCATTCTCTCCCAAAGTTCTCACAATTTCAACCCCTTCTATCATTTCTTCTCTAGTAGTAAGAATTAGGTCCAGTATAGCTGACCCTCTAGTTCTCTACTTTTTTGGGGAGATAAAATTGTTTTCTAGGCTTGTCAGGAATTTGTTTAATGTCTCACTTGCTGCAGAATTTGTCTCCCAGTTGATAAAAGGATAGTTAAAGGTCCCTATTACTACTATGGTCTCTTTTTTGCATACATTTGTTAACTGGTTACTGAAAAGTTCATCTATTCTGGTTGGTTTGGTGGCTTGTAGTATACACCTATGGCAGTGCCATTCTTTTTCCTTTTTTTATTAGCCTGTATGCATTCTAGGAGGTTTTCATCTTTATATTGTATTTCTAAAGAGCAGTATCTATCTCTTACATATATTGCAACTCCAGCCCCTCTTTTATTAGGTCTGTTTCTTTTGAGCAATTTAAATCCCTCTAGCTGTATGTTCCAGTCATGACAGTGTTGGCAGAGAGTCCTTTGCATCCCATTCTCGCAGTGATAACTTTAGATCTTTTACTATCAGCCAGTCTTTATTCCCTTTTGGGGGAAGGTTATTGAGAAAAAAGGTAGAGTGGCAATTACAGAAAAAGCTCTGGAAGAATTAGATTATCTGTTGCAGAATTGAGATCCAGGCATGACATGGAAACTATTGGTTGCTCTTATGGATAGCCTGTTATGGACTTAAATGCTGGAACATTGCTTTCCTTACCCTGCTGAGACTCATTTCCCTTCAGTATCACTGTGGTTTTCTTCGGAATCTTCTGTGAAACTCATTGATTGGAAGCATCATTTTATAGTGGTTCTGCTCCTTCCTGATGGGGCAATTCCAGCTGATGTGTTTGAGAGAAGAGAGATTAAGCCATCATATCTTCAGGTACTTTACTTTATGATGTCTGCTCTACTTATGATGCTCGATCCTCTCTCTTTCATTTGTTTAATATCCATATAAAGCTACTGGGAGGATTAATCTGATGATTTGTATGATATCATCTGTAGACTGATGATCCCCAGTTATACAAAATATCCACCCCAGGCCAACTTTGAGATAGCGTGAAAAACTTAACCCAGGGTCTGAACTCTATAAGGTTTGGATGAGGAAGAAGCTCAAGCCAAACAAAATAATGTGGATAGCCAACTGATTCCAAAATGATTTCAGTTTTTTTTAGTTCTAAATACAGTTGAATTTCCCACAAAGGAACTGTTTTGTCATCTGGGGGTCTTTCTGAACTCACGGCTCCTGCTGAATCAGCAAGTGGAGATTGTAACCAAAAAGGCCTTTGTATAATTTTGTTTGGAGGTGAGTGTAAGTATCAGTATGACTTTTATGGGATAGGAAATGCTTGGATTATTTACTCACATCCTTGTCATCTTGCAATTGGTCTATTTTAATCCCCTCTGCATAAGACTGTCCTTGAAGATTGCTGAGAAACTAGACCTGGTGCAGACATGGCAGCCCAGAAACTAACAAGAGTGTTGTATTACTCCCACATAACTTTTCTTCTGTCAGAGCATCATTGGTTGTCTTTTTTGTTTGTTTCTGGCTGCAATTTAAGGTGGTGGTCATAATTATGAAGTCCTACATAGCTTAGTACCTGTGAAACTGCTTGTTTCTGGAAGACTCTGACTGCCCAAGGTAGGACAACAGAGAGTATTTGTTAAGAGTCATCACCCTCCTTGCGGTATTTGGAGTGCAACAAATCGGGATTTGGAGTTTATTTTATTTTTATTTATGTATTTATTTTGATTCATCAATCGCTTACAAGATAATAGGTTTAAGTATATACATAATTATGAATACATGAAATAGGTACATATAAGAAAAATTAAAAAAACCCAATAGGACAGGGATGGTAGGCACGTTGGTGCGCTTATGCATGCCCCCTACAGACCTCTTAGGAAAAAGGGGTGAGGTCAGTAGTAGACAGTCTAAGGTTAAAGTTTTTGGGGTTTGGGGAAGAAACCGCAGAGTCAGGTAGAGTATTCCAGACATTGACCAGTCTGTTGCTGAAGTTGTATTTCCTGCAATCAAGTTTGGTGCGGTTTACCTTGAGTTTGTATCTATTGTGTGCTCTTGTGTTGTTATGGTTGAAGCTGAAGTATTCCTTGACAGGTAGGACATTGCAACGTATGATTTTATATACCATACTTAGATCAGACTGAAGGTGGCGTAATTCAAGGTTTTCTAGGTCTAGCATAAGGTATTCTGCAACGAGTAGAGGAGTGGAGAACTCTTCTTGTGAAATATTTCTGGACTTTCTCGATTGTGCTATATCAGATACATAATGTGGGTTCCAGACTGATGAGCTGTATTCGAGTATTGGTCTAGCAAATGTTTTGTATGTGCTAGTTAGTAGTGTGATATTACCAGAGAAAAAGCTATGTAGGATTAGGTTAAGAACTCTTAATGCCCATTTGGCTGTGTAGTTACAGTGGGCTCTAGCATTTAGATCATTAGAGATGAGCATTCCAAGGTCCTTTACAGAGCTTGGATCATAAACAAGGTCTTGACTATTCAGCTTGTATTTTATTTTCTGAAATTTTTTTGCCAATATGTAAGACAGAGCATTTATTTGTTGAGATTTGAAGTAGCCATTTGTTTGACCATTCTGATACATAGTCAAGATCTTTTTGAAGAGTAGCAGTATTGTCTGTAGTATTGAACAGCTTTACATCATCAGCGAAGAGAACACAGTTGCTCTTAACATGATCACAGAGGTCATTTATGTAGAGTATGAAGAGAGTTGGTCCTAGAACACTGCCTTGGGGCACACCACTATTGACAGGTACAGAATTTGATAGGACACTCTCAATTTTGACCATTTGTTGTCTGCTTGACAGGAATTCTTCTATTCAGTTATGCTGTTGTCCAGAGATACCATAAGATTTTAGTTTGAGGAATAGTTTGTCGTGTACCACTGAATCAAAGGCTTTACAGAAGTCTATGTAGATTGCATCTATTGTTTTGCCCTGATCGAGTTTTATAGTCCATATGTTTTTCAGTCTAAGAGTTGCAGATTACAGAATAGTTTTTTTCTGAAACCAAATTGTTTATTAGAGAGTAGGTTGTTTGTCTCTAAGTGGCGGAGCTGGTCCTGAAAGATTTTTCAAAGATTATGCTTTGAGGTTCTGCTATGGCAGTGGATAGCTTTTTTAGGAAGTAGGCACATATTCCATCCGGTCCAATAGATAGAGATGGTTTTAGATTGTGTAGTGCTTTTTCAACATTATCTTCTGTAAAATCAATATGTATTAGATCATTGTAGTTTTCTGTGGTTCAGCTAGGAAATACTGGGCATGATCTATTGCTGTTTACAAATACTGAGCCAAAGAATGTGTTAAAGATGTTGGCTTTAATGGTGTCGTCATTGCAGTCTTTACCATTAGGTCCTGTCAGGGGTAGGATGGACCTTGAGTCTTTTAGTTTGTTGTTTACAAAATTGTAAAAAGTGCGGGTGGAATTGTTGCACAGAAGGTTTTTCTCTTGTTTAATGTGATAATTGGTGCATTCAGTCTTTATCCGGTGGCATAAATTTTTGTATCGGCTTTTGAAGTTGGCAACGTGACCAGATTTGTTTTTCCACCAGAGTGATCTCTTTTTGGATTGAAGTTTCCTTATTGTTATGGGTAATCTGATTTTTTGTTTGTTTTGGGAGTTGTTATTGGTACATATAGTTTGATGACTCTTTTGACTTCAAGTAAAAATATGTTGTAATGGTCTTCAGCGGTATTGCATCCAGTGAATAGAGATTGCCAATCAAGGGATGAGAGATCATTGTCTATAAGATCATAGTTGCCTTTTTTGAAGTTATAATTGGGGGTTACGTCATTGTGATGATTTTTGTGTGGGTGTATGTTGAGACAAAAGTCAATCATATTGTGGTCACTGTTAGAAAAGGGTTCTTTAGTTTGTATTCTGTAAATTAAATTCAAACTACTGCAGAAGATGAGATCGAGGCAGTTGTTAAGTCTAGTATTGTTGGTTACTAGTTGTTCCAGTCCCAGATTTGTAACAGCATTGTAGAAGGTTCCATGTATGGGTTCAGTTGTACATTTGTTTAGGGTCCAATTAATATGAGGTAGATTGAAGTCACTAAGAAAGATAAAAGCGTGTGGGTAGGATGTTGCCCATGTTAGTAGTGAATTTAGCTTGTTTACATGTTCGATATGTCATAATCAGGTGCTCTGCAACATAGTAAGAAATGAAATGTGATATTTAAGGATAGTTCACAGATGATGGTCTCAGGAAGAGCAAGCTCCTGGGTAACTTGGATGTTTTTTAGATGTAAGGACTTTTTATAGAAGATAGCAACACCACCTCCTCTACGAATTTCACGATCTGATTGGTAAACATGATAGTCTCTTACTGTGGTAATGGAGTCAGGGAGAGATGCGTTGAGCCATGTTTCACAGACAAATATGATGTTGAATTTAGCCATATTTAGTAAGAGGAGAAATTCAGGTATTTTATTCACAAGGCTTCTTGCATTGAGTAGCTTGCATTTAAGGCCAGCTGTAGTTGGAATTGAGGTAGTTAAGAGCGTGCGTGCCTAGTCTTGGGTGATGGTGGATTGGTTGAAGTAGGGTTGTGGTTGAAGGTTAAAGCTGAGTTGTGGGTTGTGTGACTTACTTTTGATACAGTCAGCACGGTAGTCAATGTACAGATCCTTCTCTCCATTGTCTAGATGTTTTTTGAATTGTGTGTGGAATACACGGGAGCGGGTATGTTGCTGTATGGTTAGGTCAGGACGAGAATGGAGGTTCTTATGGTTGGTGTTGCTTTTGTCAAGTGAATTTATAGTATAAATGAATTTACGTTTGCTTGATTCATTTTTCCAAATGACCCTGCAGAAGCGTGGGGCCATAGAGCCGTCTCTGTTTTTGAGCTCTTGGCCAATGCGGGAAATGTCAAGTATTTCATCAGGGGAGATGGTTGATGCTTGATAATCATTGATGATGTTTCGGACAGTTGTGATGTCATCATTGTAATTGATGTCCTCTAGACCAAATAAGATGGTGTTTGGACGTTTCCATTCGCGCTCAACAGCTTCTCTGATGAGGATTGGGATATCATTATTTGTCTGATATATGATTTTTTTTGTGGATTGGGTTGTGGATGTTGGGTAGAGATGTGGTTTGTAGTTATTGGATGTTCAGGTTTTTGTGTTGTGACTTTTTTTTCCAGGTTGGATAATCTTTCTTTTAAAGTGTCCAGGGATGCTACTATGGTGTCAAGGGATGTTATTTGTGTTTCTGTGGTATCAACTCTTTCAAACAGATCCAGTTTGGGTCTGCATGATTTGCAGAGATATGGAAACTCATTGGATGATTCTAAGTATTGAATCATTTGCTCAGGTAATCCCAAGCAGTGATGATGAGCGTATTTGTTACATAGAGAACATTTGATGGAATTTTCATTATCCTTTAGAGTTTTATAGCATTTAAGGCATGTGCAGGAGTCTTGTGGTTCATTGGTGGGGATTACTTTCTCTTTAGGTTGTGGTTTGGCATTGGATTTTTTTTCTTGGCATTAGTTTCTTGGTTTAGTGTGTGGGGCATCCTTCCTGTGAAATCATTAGATGCAAATATTGCAACCTCACTATTTATATCAAGAAAGCTGTTAAAGAAAGCTTTTATGCAGATATTTAGGGTTAAAGATGTGATAATTAGCTATCTCAGATGTGTGTGGTGTTATTTATCATGATTTTATACTAATTTGAGTTGCTCAACTGAAATAGAAGTACTCTTAACAAATACAAACAAATATTTAATCATAATCCTGAGTCAGGTATAAGACCAAGGACATATCTTAGTGTATGTAAGTTAATATGCCCTAGCATTACATTGCAGGGCTTTGAGAAATACTACACTTTTTTAAAATATTTGTCATTGTATCAAGAACAGCTGTAAAACCCTGAAACCTGGCTTTTTAAATCTGAACTAGAGTTAAAAAGTGTAATTATTAGGGTGAGTTTGAAAAGAACAAGCCAACATTTAGGATATGGTATCTAAGACCATTTTAATCCAGTGTTACTTCTGACAAAAATAAAATCTCATCTGGAACCTTCTTTCCACTGAGTCTTTAAGAATCATGTATCTGGCTCTCCTATCACCTTAATGTCCTCCTTGATTGAAATTATAACCCCATTTATTGCTAGAGTTTGGGTCTTAATTTTTTACAATAGTATTGGGCAGACTTCCCTGGCCTTGGCAATAACATGGACTTTCCAGAAATGCAACCTGATATTTAGGGATAGCAGTTCATAGACACGATGCATCTAATTTAGTTCCTTTATTGCAGTCAAATAAGAACCACAAGCTGTGTCTCCTGCAGAAGAGGAAGTCCAGCCTCACTTGCAGCGTTTCAATCCTAGGCCTCTTTTTCCTGCCTTTGGAGTCAGTGTAGTCTTAGCTGTTGTCCCATTTTGCATGTTGCAGTCCCTGATTCCACATTTATACAGTACTTCTGCCTGGCCTAAGCGTCATCCATTCCTGACTTATGTTGGAAGAAAAATCCACTCTGGTTTCAAGCTGGGTGAAAGGCACTGGAAATAAAATGGGGGCTAATTGGCTGCAAGGAAAGAAGGTTTATTTGGATTCTAGAAATTTCATTGACGCAAGCATATTTCTGGGATGGCTGACCCCTTGGCTTAGGAATGAATGGATTTGTATAGGGCTCTGAGATGGTCTAGCTCCAGGGGATTGTGCAGTGTAGTGAGATTTGTGCCTTTTGCTATTCTAATGGTGGTAGGTTAATCCTATTATGTCCTAGAGGTCATGTCCTGTTTGTTAGAGTTTGCAGCAGAAATTCAAATCCAGAAAAACACACATATTGATTCAGCAGGATCATTAACTTTTTAATAAACATATTAACATGAGTAAAGTTTACCATGCCATTTGTAGATTCTTTCAACGTAACATAAGCAAAAACACAAGCAGCAGCAGCAGCAGCAGCTCAGAGCAGATATCAGTTTCAAGATAGTTTCATTTTCAATTCTCAGCAAAGCACACAGAGCCAAATCACACCCAGGCTGTCAGCTCCCATTGGCTAGTCTGTTGCCATGCTTACTTTATTAACTATGTCTCTGCCAGTTAATGAATATGCTCTGACACTGTTCTTAGAATTGTGGCTAAGGCCCTTTGTGTATGAATAGATGGGCCAGTCTTTCTCAATAGGTATGAAATATCCATCTCTAAAGATTTCATGAATCTGCAACTTGTTCTCCACCCCAGGAAGGTGTGAGCCTTTCTGCAGAGCCACGCGGCTGAAGTGCCCCTAGTATTTTCTCTGCACCACCAGTTGCCTTTTGCAATTCCATGTCCTTTGCAAGCGCTCAGTACCAGCCAGGGTCCTCTTAGTGTTGGCTCAGGAAGGAGGAGAACGGGGAGGAGCAGCTGCTGCCCCCACTGGATGCAGGGAGGGAAGAGCTCCAGCTTTCCTGCTCAGGGTGGCAAGCGACCCAGCTAAGTATGCAGTGGTGGCAAGAGGAGGAGTCGCCATCATCGCTGCCGCCACTGTGATCCTGGCCGAGGAGGGTATACTGCTTGTACATACGAGCACACACACACGCATGAGAGAGAGATGAGAGAGAAAAGGAGAGAGAAAGAGAGAAATTAGAAAATGATGGATGGAGAGAATGAGAGAGAGGAAAGAGAGAAACAAATGAGGGAGAGAGAAATGAAAGAGAGCTGGAGGGAGAGACTCAGAGAGGGAGAGACAAGAGAAGGAAACAAATGAGAGAGAGAGAAGGGGGAGAGAAAGGAAGGAAGAGGGAGAGGAAAAAGAAAAAAATCAAATGAGAGGGACAGAAAGAGAGAGAAATGAGAGAGAGAGATAAAAAGGGGAGAAAAAGAGAGAGAAATTAGAAAATGATGGAGAGAATGAGAGAGAGGAGAAAGAGAGAAAAAAATGAGAGAGAGAGGGAGAGAGAAATGAGAGAAAGCTGGAGGGAGAGAATGACAGAGAGGGAAAAGAGAGGGAAACAAATGAGAGAGAGAAGGGGAGAGAAAGGAAGGAAGAAAGCAAAGAAAGAAAAAAAGATAGGGAAAGGAGAAAGAGAGAAAAACAGAAATGAAAGGGAGAGAGGGAGGAGACAGAGAGACCCATTTTCCCACAGAAAACACAGGAGCCACAAAACCTGAATAGGTGTGTCTGGGGGGTGTCATATGACTGAGTGGGAGTGACATTGAGTTGGCCATGCCCAGTGTTTTCTTTTTTGTGGGAAACAGGCCCCAATGGCTCTTTGAGTGTTTAAGGTTGCAGACCCCTGGGCTAAGGTTACTTCTAAAGTGACTCAGCTATTGCCACGTCAAATAGAGACATGAATATGAATGTCCACTCCCTTATCTTTTCCCTTTGTCCTCAAGGTTCTTTGGGAAGATTATAATTCTCAAGTGAAAAGAATATAAAATAAAATGTTTTCTGGGAAGAATTTATGCTCCTTTTACCACTGAATACATGGAGAAAATAGATTTAAGCCTAGGAAGGAAGTCTATCAGACCTATGACGAAACCAATGACAAGCTAGATAGTTTGCCAAGAAAACTGCAGTTTGCCAGAAGGCACAAATTGGAAGCAATTCTGATTTTTTTTTAAAGAAATAAGAGAGATGGCAAAAATGCATCTGAAAATAAGATCATTTATAATTTTGGATAATGTATTTATATTGTCAAACTCAAAAGAGATAAAAATATATGTGCTATTGCTGTTAGTACAATCTTGCCAGCTTCTATCAACTTAGAGTTCACCATGAAAAGATTACAGAGAAACATTTTCCCACAATTAATAACTTTATTTTGGATTTGCTATCTTATTTAATGAGAAAAAAAAGAAAAAGAAAGAAGGAAAGGAAGGAGAGGAAAGAAAGAAAAGAAAGTAAGAAGGAAAGAGGGAAGGAAGGAAGGAAAGAAGAGAGAGGGAGAGGGAAAAAAAGAGAAAACCAGAAACGGGAGGGAGGGAGGGAGGGAGGGAGAGAGGAGGGAAACACCACAAGCCATGAACCCAGGTAGGCGGGGTTGGGGGATTCGTGTGCAGTGGTGGTATTCTACCTGTTCAGCCTGGTTCAGCTGAATTGGTAGCTCTGATGATCATCTGTTGAGCGAACCGGTTCGCTCCGACAATCAGCTGCTGGGACTCCCATCTGCCCCGGCTCTAGACTGACCTTTACTTCCTGCTTTTCAACCTTAGCTGCTTCACATGGCACAGCCGATTGCCGCGGGTCAGCTGTTTTACACACAGGGCTTGCAGCAGAAGGTGAGTTGCAAATGCTGTGCGCGCGCAAAGCGCATGTTCACGCCAAACTGGTAGGAAAACTTTTTGAAACCCACCACTGGCCATGTGACTAGTGGGAGTGACGTTGAGTTGGCCACGCCCACCCAGATTTTGTGGCTCCTACTGTTTTCTTTTCTGTGGGAAACGGGTCCAGAGGGCTCTTTGAGTGTTTAAGTTTGCAGACCCCTGTCCTAGACCCAGGAGAATCTAGAAGGACCCCTGCTCTCCTTAGCAGTGGTAAGGACACTTCCTTGGACAGGGCTTTGATCAGGGGCTTTCCAGCTGGTTGCCCAGGATTGACTCTCTCCCTCACTTTTCCGTTCCATTTCCACACAGCTCCCTTTCTCCCTGCAGAAGATCCTGTGCTCTGGCCAAACCCCCTTGCTTTCCGAGGTCTGTTACAGTGGTGGGATTCAAATATTTTTACCACCAGTTCGGTGGGTGTGGCTTGGTGGGTGCGCTTTGTACATGTGCATGCACTTTGCGTGCACATGCTTGCCAAATGTGCACTCTGTGCAGGCGCAGAGGCATTTGCGCAGGTGCAGAGGTGTTCTAAGCCTGCACAATCCCAGTTGCTTCAGCAGCTGCCACACTTCTTCTCTGCCGCACAAAACAACTATGCTTCGAATTCAGAGGATAAAAGTGAGTATGGGAGCCCAGGCAGGTGGGTGGGCCCAATGGCAGAGCGGTGGAGAGAAGTGGTTCAGTCTCCGCTACTCATCGCTGTTACCGGCTCGGCAGAATCGAGCCGAACAGGTAGAATACCACCACTGGCCTGCTAGTTAAACAGATCTGTTTGCAGCTAGGAAAGTCACAGAGGGAGCAGGATCCAGCTGTGATTGGGGGGAGGGTCCTCTCACTCTCACACACAGGCATACACACGTTTCCTTCTCTCTCTTGGGCTTTAAAGTTAAAATTTAGAGGTAGTCACCTTCTCAAGGTGCTCAAGATTCAAAAACTCCCTTTACTACCCTTGCTCCAAATGTCCAAGTCCGGGAAACCCGCCCATAGACACAAGGACCCTGCTGCCGGCAAGATGAATGCTTACCCGGGCCAGGTCCATTGATCAGGTTAGCTTGGAATCCCATCTGATGTTTCAAGCTGAAAGAAAGGCACTGGAAATAAAATGGAGGCTGACTGGCTGCGAGGAAAGAAGGTGTATTTCGATTCCAGAAACTTCATTGACATATGCATATTTCTGGAATGGCTGACCCCTTGGCTTAGGAATGAATGGATTTTTATAAGGCTCTAGGTGGTTGTGCACTGTAGTGAGCCTTTTGCCTTTTGCTACTCTAATGGTGGTGGGTTAATCCTATTATGTCCTAGAGGTCATGTCCTGTTCTTAGAATTTGGGTGGGGGATGTAAATTCTTCATCCCATCAACTTTAGCCTGGGGGAGCTGTGGCTGAAGGCACTTACTTGGTGAATAGATCAGCTAGTCTTTTTTAATAGGTACAAAATACCCATCTAAAGACTTCATGCATCTGCTGGAGGCTATTTTACTATGCAGGAAGACTGGGGCTGTTTCTGCCTTTAAGAACATGTTTCTCCATTTCTCCTTTGGGGAAATATAATATTCTGCCTCTTTTAATATTCCCCAAAATATTTCATGGGTGGGGGGTGGGGGGGTGTTCCTACGTTTGCCAACTTCAACCCATTGCCAATTATCAGTTGACCTTATTGAAAACAAATTACTTCTTACTCTCAATAGAAGAGAATATTTGTAGCTCAGGGTTGAACTGTGGGGTCTTCTACCCTCTCTGAATTTGGTGTTTTATTGCAAACATTTCATTACCCAGTTAGGAATATCATCAGTTCTAGTAGGGAGTGGGGCTTACTCTCGTTTTATATGCTCGTGACTTGCCCTGCCAGTGTTGGTGGAAGTGGTTTTGGTGATTCCTTGATTGGGCTGTGGTTCAGTATTAGCTTCTTTGTCAGTTCCTTGATTGTGGTATTGTTTGCTTCTTGATTGTGGTCTAATGTTAATCTTGGTGCTAATCTCTACTCATCTGGGTGTTGATTGCTGATGAGGAGGTATTTTGATCTTTTTGTTTTCTTTTTTACCCCAATCAAGGAACCATCAAAACCACTCCCACCAACACTGACAGAGCAAGCCACTACAATATAAAATAAAAGCAAAAATGTCTGCAAAGAAAAGGTCAAGGTCAGAGAGCATCAAGGACTCCTACTCTTACTTCTTTGTCTCGTTGTGTATTTTAGCAAATGGGAGCTTTGGCAGAGATTGATACTGAATGGAAAATTTTAAGGGTGACTCTAGCAGAGGCCTTATTGCCCTTTTTAAAAAATTCTAACCATCTTTGAAATTGAATTTCAGGTTAATTTTGTGACATGATATTACTATGATCAGTGGTACAAGAGAAACAAAATTTATCTTGGTTCACAAACAGGAACATGAACGCTCCTGCTGTGGTCCCATGGAGCTAATAATTGTGAAGTGTTATGTATATAATTACCATAAATCAGGGAGTCTTGTGGTCCGTCAGCAGCCTTCAGAGATGTCAGCAGAGTTGGATAGTGGGGAGGAACATAGGCCAGTCCGGGAGTCTGGAGAGGAATCAGATGAGGGTCCTGCATCTGATACAGAGATGGGGCCAGGCCCATGTGGGAGTTATATGCTTATTCCGGAGCCTCCAGAATCTGACAGCAATGAGGCAGAGGAACAAGGGGAGCCTGTTCCCAGTGTGTGCATGCGCAGAGCTGCCAGAAGTCAAGAACAATTAAGACAAAAGGAGTGACGTGGGGTTAAGGTTTGGAGGTGATTGGCCCTCCCATAAGACATAGAGGACCAAAGGGACAGGAACTTTTGCAGGAAGCAACTTTATTCGTACTGGTCGGTTTGAAACCTGAGGCTCTGTGTTCAATTTGTGGTCCATTTGGCCTCATATAACTAATTGGACATTTAGTCGTTGGCAGATAAAGGTTCTGCCAAAGGTTCTGTCAAGAAAGATAAAGGTGCATGTTTATCAGACTTATCCTGAAGGACTTTGGCAGACTTCCATGGGACTATTTACAAACTGTTTGAGACTCATTACGGGCTGTGAATGACCAAAATCCACAGCAATTGAAATAAAGAAAAAAGGGTTTGGGGACTAATGTGAGTTTGTTAGTATCACGACAAGCCTTGGTCAGAACAGGGAGAAGAAGATGTCAGTAGATTGCATGCAGGCCTTGATTCTTAAAAAAACACTGATCTAGAAATATAGCAGTGATGGACATGTCGGCAGCATCAGAGGTGCTATTCAACCGGTTCACACCTACTTGGGCGAACCAGTAGCGGTTATTTGGCATGGGTCGCCGAACCGGTGGCAATCCCTGGCTGGCCACGCCCCCAACCTGGTCACCTGGTCGCTCATTTGTGATTGCTCTCCTAGCTTTCCGTTTCCCACGTCCTCTTTCTCCCCGGGAAAAAGGAAGAAAGGCACGGATGCTGCAAGTATCACTTCCCCCGTGTGAGTTAAAGTGCTGGAGTGAGAAGGAGTACGGTCTGACAGAGGGGTGGGGGTGAATCGAGCCTTGGAACACTTTTGCAATGTAAAAGAAATGCATTTTGGAAGCAGGTCTTTTAAAAACTTCTCCAAGGATTCCCCATGGACGCTGCAAGTATCGCTTTCCCGTGTGAATTAAAGTGCTTCAGTGAGAAGGAGTGCGGTCTGACAGAGGGGGTGGGGGAATTCACTCAAGCCTTGGAGAAATTTAAAGGAGCTGCTTCCAAAATGCTTGTTTGTTAAGTGTGCTCTGTGTGTGTGTATGAGAAAGAAAGAAAGAAAGAAAGAAAGAAAGAAAGAAAGAAAGAAAGAAAGAAAGAAAGAAAGAAAGAAAGA
>NW_020769327.1:14882419-14896172 GCF_900518735.1 Pseudonaja textilis
AGAAAGAAAGAAAGAAAGAAAGAAAGAAAGAAAGAAAGAAAGAAAGAGGAAGGTAGAGAAAGAAAGAAAAGAATAGGAAGAGAGAGAGAGATAAAACTCTGTGCTATTATTTTTAATTGTTCCATTATTTATCATGTGTTAATATTTTACACTGTCCCTACACCTAGAGTGATTTTTCTGTCTTTCTTTTGTCCAGGGCTACCACATATTTTTCAGGGTTTACATGCATTCAATGTCAATAGTCCAGAGCATAAAATACATGTGTGTTTAACAAAAATTGAAAAGGACCTTGGAGGTCTTCTAGTCCAATCCCCAGCTCAGGCAAGAAAACTGAGGATGCCAAACTCTTGAGTAGAAATCCTGGGAAAGGTGTCAGAATGATACTTAGAAGGGACCTTGGGGTGAACCCTATACCATTTCAGACAAATGGCTGTCCAGTCTTTTCTTAAAAACTTCCAGTGATTGAGCACCCAGAACTTCTGGGGACAGGCAGTTCCACTGGTTAATTGTTCTCACTGTCAGGAAGTTTCTCCTTAGTTTTAGGTTGCTTCTCTCTGTTCAGTTTCCATCCATTGCTTCTTCTTTGCATTCTGCTTCTTTGGAAAATACATTGTCTCCCTTTCTTTGTGGCAGCCCCTTAAAATCTTGGTGCCTAACACACTCTTGGGCAAAGCATGTGAGCTATTTCCTCCTTTCAGTGGTCCATGAAAGTACATTTATAGTATGCAGATAATAAAGTCAAAAAAGGTGAACAACATTTTTACAGAACTATAGATAAGTTGAGGCTGGTGGGACAAGGAATGGCTGGGAGGGGAGGGGTGAGGCACCCCTTAATGTGAGTGACATTGAGTTGGCCACGCCCACCCAGTCACATGACCACCAAGCACGCCCACCCAGTTACATGATCACCAAGCACGCCCACCCAGTCACATGACCGCTAAGCCACACCCACCCAGTCACATGACCACTAAGCCATGTCTACCAAATAAGCCACGCCCACAGAACCAGTAGTAAAAAAAATTGAATTCCACCTCTGGGCAGCATGTCTTGCTGGGATAAACAGGGTACCTCTATGTAGGACAACCAGGAAGGCTTTGTGTAAAAGATTTAATGAACAGAAATTTGAACTCCGTACTTAGTTCAATGTTGGGTTAAGGCTCCAGACCAGCAACTGAGAGACTGGGAGCTCTAGTGCCACCTTAGGCACAAAGTCAGCTGGGTGGCTTTAGGCCAGTCCTTCCCTTTCAGCTCTGGGAAGGGTCAAAGGCATGGGTCAAACCTCTTGAAAAAAATCTGCTAAGGAAACTGTGGGGACTTGTCCTGGCAATTGCCAGAGTCAGCGTTGACTAAGACGTACAAAAAAAAATTGAGTGAGAGACTCACATACATTAAAAGGTTTCCAGTAATCTCAGAAGGTTGCAACAAGCATAATGTGTCATTAACCCATTATAATTGTTAATTGATGAGATACTTGTAACCTGTCCCACATGTAACCAGTATTTGCATAAGCAACCTGTCTTTCCCTGCCTTCTCCTCCCTTTCTTCAGCCTCCCAATTTAAATCCAGATCAGTCTAGCCATTCTGTGTATCTGATGAGGTGGCTGCAGTTCACAAATGCCTTTTTAATAAAGCTTGTTTATCAGAAAAGACGCAAGCAATTTCCTCTAGGAAGCTATTGAAAATGCTCAGATGGAAAGTTTTGAGATTCAAGTGTTCTTTTGAAACTTCAACATCCAG
Organism: Pseudonaja textilis; assembly: GCF_900518735.1. The sequence goes on from NW_020769327.1 coordinate 14,884,157, forward strand.
AGCAATTATATGTTTGAAGCAAAGAAAAGATTTTACACTATATACTTCTAAAACTCTCCAATCTGTTTGTAACCTTTAATTGTGTGAAATTGAAAGGCATAGGGCAGCATTTATTAAACCAAGGTAACTTAAATGGTTTACTGTACAGAATGCCATCACCCATGACTCACACGGGAATAAAATGTGGGACGTTGTAGGTGCTTCAGTGTTTCCATGTTACTGCTGCTACATCCCTGCTGTTGCAATGCTGCCACAGTCAGCTGTGATCATACAATCCTCATTTCCGACAAACTTTGACAATTTCTCAGTGGTCAATGGGGAAACCAGCAGGAAATCAGAAGTTGCTTCCCATTGCACTATTCCTTTGCCCGCTGGTACTCATTTTTCCTCTCTGTTTAATTAAGGAACAATCTCTGAAAGGATGACCTAATAGGGTACAGATTGTCTAGTGAGGTGGAAATGGATTCAGGGCAATTTCTACTTTCAGAAGTTAGAGCAAGACAACTAAGACAACTTTCACTATACTAGCTAGGCACAAGGGAAGTTGCAGGAGAGCAGTACCATTGAAACACAGAAACTTTGGCACTAATCAGAGGTGGTATTCAGCAGGTTCTGACCAGTTCTGGAGAACCAGTAGTGGAAATTTTGAGTAGTTCGGAGAACCGGCAAAGACTATCTCTGGCTGGAGATTTTACAGTATCCTTCCCCTGCCATGCCCACCAAGCCACGCGCACAGAACCGGTAGTAAAAATTTTTTAATACAACCACTGGTACCAATTAATGATGCTCAATAATTCTAAGACTATTCTTGTTTGTGCATCTCAAGCTCACGCGAAAGGGAGGAAAAAGGCAATTAGAAAGGTATGTTTTTGTTCCTTTCCTATCAGCAACTTCTACCACAAACTAATTCAGTCTAAAATAAATGCTGTTAAAAAAATTAAAACCCTTGTATTAAACTGTAGCCCACTTTTTCTGCTATGTTGAGATGGGGAAATGAGAAGAGAAGACTTTTAACAGACAGCAACAAAGAGATCTAGCTCAATACATTGCAAAATTTAGCAAAGGAGAGAAATTCTGGTCCCACCACTCAGCCAGTTTGACTAATGACAAGACGTAGAGCAGTCAAGACTAGCTGCAAAGTGTGGAAACAGCTAAGACTAGATTCAGCTACAGCCTGATGAACTTCAGAATTATGTAGCACGAGGAGGGATTAGTTAAAGGGGAACTTGGAATGCAAATTAATCTCTTCAGTACTCTTGAAGGTGACAAAAGCTTATTTAGGCACAGAATCAAGGAGGTTTATGCACTGAAAATAAAACAGATAAAGTAGAAATGTGTTAGTAAATACAGAAAGGTCAGAATAATTTTGAACAACTGAAACATATTGGAAGCAGAATATCAGCAAAGAAGTTGCTTGATCTCTTAGAAAATAATGGATTAAAACACCTGTCTGAAGAGGTGGGGTCAATTTATTTTCTAAAGCACCAGAAGGCAAGGCAAGAAGCAATGAATGGAAACTAATCAAGGAGAGAAGCAACTTGGAATCAAGGAGAAACTTGCTGACTGTGAGGACAATTAACCAGTTGAACAGCTTGCCTTCAGAAGTTATAGCAGCTTCATTACTGGAGGTTTTTAAGATGGACAGCCACCTATCTTAAAAGGTATAATGTCTTTGGAAACTCCTGTAATATCTCTACAGGAGACTCTTGGGATGCAGCCTTTGCAGAGATCTCTGTCTTCTTCTGTAACTTCTTCTTGGTCAGCCATGGCAGCAAAACGCAACTTCCGGAGCTAAGACTTTGCTAAGGTTGCTTTGTTTGTTCTGAAGAGAGCCTGAGAATCTGAATGGCTCAAGGATAGCCTTCTGGAAAGATTTGCTCTATATTTAATATTGCTCTAAAAAGGAGGAGTGGAACAGCAGCACAGGTGAATTGCAAGGATAAGAGATGCTTGGTGTGCTTGCTGGAAGAACATAAAACTAGGAGAACTGAAGTCTATCCCGGGGTGGACCTCAAAAATTTCAGCAAAGGGTTCTCTGCTCGGTTGCTGGGTGGGCGTGGCCATGGTGAGTATGGCCTAGTCAGTGGGGGGGAGGGCGTTTTTGCCCTCCCCAGGCTCTGGAGGCTTTCTCGAGCCTCCAGGAGGGAAAAATGGCCTCCCCAGGCTCCGGAGGCTCTCTGGAAGCCAGAAATGGACCCATTTCCGGCCTCCCCAAATTTCTGGGAGGCCTGTTTTTTGCCTTCCTCAAAATGGGCTGAGTGGGGACTTCTGGGCAGGGTGGGGTGGGCAGGGCCAGCCAGGAGTGAGATTTGGAGGTTCTCCGAACTGCACAGAATCTTAGCTAGGAGCCATCCTGAACCACCGTGAACCCCAAGCAGCCCATCCCTGGTCTATCCCCATTTTATGTAGTCACTTTTCTCATTCTTCTTTCATAATATCAATGACATTTGCATTTGTGATGCCATTTCCTGCTCTTTCTCCATTTAGAAAGATAAGACACTTTTGAGTTTGACATTGTTTGCTTTTCTTAGGCAGATCAATCAGAATTCCTGGTCTGGACTTCTGGCTGACGTTGCGGCAATATTGGATATGAGGAGCAGAGGTCTCTGCGCTCCCACACTGAGTTCTCCCTGTCGGTGGACTCCAAAAAGAGCTAAACTACCCTGTAGGGGTGGTGAAGAAAAGAGGGGTGCCCTGCAGTTCAGGGAGAGCAGCAAATCTCCTGATGGACTTAGGGCTTCTTCCCCTTCCTTTGACGAGAAGAGGCAGCCATGAAGCTGGGACAGCCGAGGCAATAAAGAAATGTGCAGGAGTGGTGTAGATGAACAGTGATTGGAGCTGGGTGAGAAGATTCCTTTTTATTTAGACCCTAATTTTAAAGAGAAAGAGGAAAATCCAGGAAAAGAGATGCTTAGAACTATTTTTTAAAACAGCAAACTTCCATAGAGAGAAAAATCCTAGACCCGAAAGAAAGGAACTAAGGGGAGAAAAGCTAAAAACCTTTTATAACATAGAAAGTTGGACTTTTAAATTGGCCAGGTGTTGTTCTGGAAAGGCATTATGAAATCCTGGACTATCTACTTGAATCTACTTTAATAGTTGACTTTGCTTCCATAAATTGAACTAAATTTGGATTAATTAATTGAATTAAATTTGGATTAATTAAATCTATAAAACTTGAAACAATGCTGAAACCTAAGCTGAGTGTGCCATCTACTGGTGAATGAAATATACCAGACCCCCTACAAGTTTAGAAAAACCTTTTGATGAGAGAAATAAACAACATTCATCTGGAGGATTGTGGTGATACTTACTGTTCTATAACTAGTTACTTTATGATTACTGGAGACTATTATGAGAATAAGGAAGACTGTTAAATAAAGCAAAGTGATTTTTGACTTGCAGAAGCTTCCTGGACTACTTAAATGGAATTGATTAATAATCCTGAGATATAAAGGACTATGATTATTGAACTTTCTGAGGAGTAACATTGGACTGGAATATATGGTTTTTGGCCTTGAGTAAGAGCGGGACTTAATAAATTAAGACAAGATGCTCCATCAGGGAGAAAGGAGTAATGCAAGGCATATATGGGAAAGTAGAAAATATGCTACAACTGATGATGAATGAAGATCAAAGAGTCCAGGAAAGAGATGAGATAGTAGAAAGAATGGAAGAAAAGACAGAACGGACAAACCAGCAAACAAAGCAAAAAGATGGGAAGGAGAAGATGATAAAGATAATAATGACTGAAGAAATAAACCAAGAGAAAAGCACTTTAAGAGATTTAAAAATGGAATAGGATAACCTGGAAGATATCTTTGAAAGGGAGATAGGGGCTTGGATAGCTAATTTTTCTAACATAATGATGGCCTAAAAAGAGTATTATAAGGTATGTTTAAATAATAGGAAGACTGGTACTTGAATGGTGTATCGTGACTTTGAACAACCAAATAATGAAGGGCTATGCCTTATATAAACATGTGTATTAATATTAGGATTAGCAATGATGACCTGATTAGAAGTTAGAATAGAGATAGAATTAAGAAATAGAGAGAATATTAGCAGATATAATTTTTTAAATAATATAAGTTATAATTTGATGGAAGAGATTAGAGGGTGAAAGATGGTATTGCCATGTATGCTTATAAAATCATTGGCATTAAAATAGAATATTGAAATATTGAATAACTACTTTTTAAAAAACCATGTATGTTAATACTAGGATTATATAAGTTTATTAATATAACAACTATTATGATTATCATTATTGATGTTTGTATCAAAATGAATTATACCCAGGAGCCACACTGTTCATGTATTGATATTGATGTATATTTAAAAATAAAAATCTAAAAAATCATTTAAAAAAAGAATTCCTGGTCCGTATTTGATGATGACCAAAATAGCAGTTTCCCCTTCAGCAGATATGTTCACACAGAGGCTACTCTCACATTAAGTGGGATGCTGCACTGGGGCGGGGCCTTGAACTCAGTTGCCTTCTCTGTGATTTCCAGGTGTTTCACTAGGTGTTGTGGGCAACTCACATAACAGCCAGAGCACACAAGAGTGTGCCACTGAAAATTAGCAGCAAAATAGTTAATTGATGGCAGTTCTTGTTGAGCCATCTGGGAAGAGGACTCTGAGAATTAAGGAAGGAAATGGTAATAATCTGTTTTCCTGCCCTCAATTTCTCAAACAAAACAAAGAGCTAGAAAACTTTCATCCCATCCACACCCCTTGAAATTTCAGACACTCTTTTAGGAATGTCACTGAAAAACCTTCTAGAGCTCCAGAAAATCCAGAAGTTGAATTGAGGTCTACAATTCCAGCACAGCAGGTGACTCTAAAGGAGGTCTATTAATTCTGTTTAGATGATTAGTGTCTATAGTAAAGGAATATTAGTTAGAAATAGGGCATTTATCTCCAAGAATGGAGAACAAAGCAGAAAGTTGTCCATTCTGCGATATTGAAGTAAATATAGGGTAGATGAAAAGAAACTATCCCACAGTAGGTTGTCAGCCTCCCAAGTAGACCGGACAGGAAACATGACCAGATGAGCTAATCCTAGTTTATTGTATGGCTATATTAATGGAATCTTGCAAGTCTGAAATTACAAATCTCTCGCTGTTGCTTTTTACTTTCTGATAACTTTGGGCAAGTCCTTTCTAAGTTTCTTTCTCTGCCTGTTGTTCACTTGTGGGCTCCCTCCTTTTAAATGGTAATTCCTTTGGTAGCATCTCCTCCCCTTATTTCTCCAGGTCACTCCCACACACCACTACATAGGCACAAACCCAGGACAATCAACAACTATGCTTGTATCTGCCTATCCAAGACATATTTCCTGTGCTGCAATGCACTCTACATCGGGCTACCCTTGGAGAGCATTTGGAAGCTTCAGCTGGTGCAGATTGTGGAGGCAAGGGCAGTTCTTGAACTCCCTAGGGTGGCCCATTTTATGCCACTGCTCCACGAGTTTGCACCATCTGCTGCTCTGCTTCTGGGTGCAGTTCAGAGTTTAAAGATCTTCACAGTGTGGGTCCAGGCTACCCTCTGAGACTGATCCACTTCAGCCACCCCAGCTGAGAAGGCATGTGGTGGGCCATGTTGGTCAAGGAATCACAGCTGGTGGGGTCCAGGCTCTTGCCCTTTGCCTGTGAGGTGAGATTGGGTCCCATTCTTCTGCAGGAGCCTGAAGACCCGGCTCTGCCAGGTGTCTTGTGGCCCTGATGGGGAAACATCACCTAGAAGGTGGTTGAATGAAGAGGCAATCCCACCTCCCCCCCCCCCACACATCCTGTTCTCTCCCTCCCTATTGATTTTGGTTTTATTCTTTTAAAGATATTTGTGGGAGCTTCATCACTGGAGGCTTTCAAGAAGAGGTTGGACTGCCATTTGTCAGAAATGATGTAGGGGACAACTCATAAAACATTCCTATCCCTGTTTTAGTAGTTGCCATAAAAAGGGTGGGGGGAATCAAGAAGAGTAGTGCAGCAGTTTGAAAGTGGAAGTACATTCCAACTCTTATCTTTAAAAGATTGTAACTGAAATACCAGAGCTTTTGCCCGTGAATATGAATTGGAGAACGTGAATGGACACTCAGCCCGTGAACATGCTCAATTGGTTTATGAGACACCCAGGGAGTAGGGGGGAAACAGGATCACAGGTGACTGTAAATTATGTGTGCCAGAGTTGGCTTCAGAGTTGGCTAGTATGTCGCCTCTAATGAATCCTTTGAAGTTTTTTCAAGTTTTGCTCGAGAATCATGAATTAATTAGGGTGCTTGCTGGAATCCTGACAGTAGGGTCTCCTGCTTGGGCAAGGGGTTGGACTAAGTGACCTACAATGTCCCTTCCAACTCTGTTAATCTAATTTAATATTCATTTGTTAGGATTTCAATATTTTAATTTAACTGTTTATTTTATTTTAACCATTTGAGGGTTCATCTTTATCACGTTTTCTTTTCTTCTGGGACTGCAATCTCAGTTTAGCCCTGACTGGAATTGCTAGGGTGGCCATAACAGTCTGTAATTGTCTTTCAGGAGGAATCTTTGAATATGCTGATGGCCCAAATGCCCAGGTAATGAATGCTGAGGAACAAGCATTCCGATTCTCAGCCAACATCATCAACAGGAATAGAACTTTATTACCCAACACAACGTTAACCTATGATATCCAGAGGATACACTTCCACGATAGCTTTGAAGCCACTAAGAAAGGTGAGTGTGGAAGATCAATTTTCTTCCTCTGCTTTTGAGGTTTTGTCCGATGAAGGATGTTATGTAAGCGATCTGGTGAAAGACAATCCTTTTGGGGTCCAGAGTCCATGGGAGCTGAGAGTTCATGAAAGCCACAGATTGACTGTCAATCCCACATGGGGAATGGAGGAAAGGAAAGTCAGTGATGAAGAGATCAGTTGGGAAATGTATTTCATAGGTGGAGGGCAGCAGAGACTGGAAAGATGGCAGGTGAGATAGCTGTGAGTCAGGGTGCCAAATACTTCAAGTGCCAAAGGGGACAAGGAGGGTAAAAGTTTGGAGAGAAAAACACACCAGGGGTGAAGTCAGAAAACCAAGGAGCTAAACTGCAGGTTGTTTGGGTTTTTTCAACTCTTCAGCAGCTGAGCAGCTGCCTGGTTGTCCCCGATTGCTACTTTCCTTGCATTGATTTTGCATTAAAGTCAGATCAGTGCCCCACAGAGAGCACACTGTGCACAGAGAAGTCAAGGAAACGATGTGCAGAAATCCCTTTCCTTGGCTCCAATACCTGGAAAATGTTGTAGAACCCTTTGTGGAATCTTTTCATTATTATTATGTTGTACCTAAATTTACCTGATTCTTTTTGTTGAAGAATTTTAAACATTCATTATCATTCCACTTAGAGGCTATACTAATGAAATGTGGTGCGTAAATAAGATTAATCCTTTTTTTAAAAAAAAACCTCTTCTTTGTGTTAATGTTTAATGTTCCTCTGCTTAATAGAATTCTTTACTGGCCAAGCGTGAGTGGACACACAAGGAATTTGTCTTGGTGCAAATGTTCTCAGTGTACATAAAATAAAAGATACATTTGTCAAGAGTCAAGAGTCATCAGGTACAACACTTCATGATAGTCATAGGGTACAATAAGCGATCAAATCATACTAGGAAACAGTCAATATAAATCATAAGGATACAAGCAACAAAGTTACAGTCATACTGTCACAAGTGGGAGGGGATGGGCAATAAGGAGTGATGAGAAGATTAATAGTAATAGTAGTGCAGACTTTGTAAATAGTTGGACAGTGTTGAGGGAATTATTTGTTTAGCAGAGTCATGGCTTTCGGGAAAAAAACTGTGCTTGTGTCTAGTTGTTCTGGTGTGCAGGGCTCTATAGCGTCGTTTTGAGGAAAGGAGTTGAAACAGTTTATGTCTGGGATGCGAGAGGTCTGTAAATATTGTGTAAATATTATGTAAAGCTTGTGAATAAGATTATGATGACAGCTTCCTTTGCACAAGAACTGCAACCCACTCTCTGTATGTGTATTATGCATGAGCACGTCTGTGTTCACACACTTCCAGAGTGGATGAAGAGTGCAAATAGCCTCTTCATCCAAATTCAAGATGGGAGCCAATATTTGCCTTTTTAAAATAGAATTTATTAAAACTTTTAAGGAAAAGATAGAAAACTAATAGAAATTAGTATAAAGTGAGACAAAGAGAAAAAAAAAAGAGAGATCAATGAAAGAACTAAAAGTGCAAAAAAACAAAACAAAGTAGCTTCTGGTTTTCTTTACAACAGTTATAAGTAGAATTATAAATTTACCTCCTGCTTTACAGTTAATTTTTCTTATCATCTCATTTTTTTCTATAATCTATTCTGTCTAATAATCAAAGGCATAAATGTTTTTTCTTTTCTGTTGCATGCAAAAAATCTACAAAGATGCCTTGTCACCATTGTATTTTCTCTATTCAAAGAAACCTCAAAAGTTTCATCATCTTTAGATTAACAGACTTGGAAGGAACCTTATAAGTCATCTAGTCCAGAGGTGGTTTTCAGCAGGTTCTGTCCAGTTCTAGAGAACTAATAGTGGGAATTTTGAGTAGTTCGGAGAACCAGCAAATCCCACCTCTGACTGGCCCCACTAACATCTCTTCTCTGCCTCCCATTGAGTCCCAGCTGATTGGTCGGGTCTTCTTTGGTTGCCCTGCACAGGATAACGGGGTTGGAAAGCAGGTGAGTGAGGTGGGAATGTGATTTTGCAGTATCCTTCCCCTGGAGTGGGGTGGGGATGGTGATTTTACAGTATCCCTGCCATGTCCATCAAGCCATGCCCACAGAACCGATAGTAAATTTTTTTGAATCCCACCACTGATCTTGTTCAACCCCCCACTCAAATAGGAGACCCTACACCATTTCTAACAAATGGCATTCCAATCTCTTCTGGAAATCCTCCAGTAATGAAGCTCCCACAACTTCTGTAGGCAACTTCTGTTCCATTGGTTGATCGTTCTCACTGTCAGAAAATTTCTCCTTATTTCTAGGTTGAATCTCTCCTTGATCAGTTTCCATCCACTATTCCTCATCTGGCCTTCAGGTGCTTTGGAGAATAGCTTGACCCCTTCCTCCTCCCTGTGGCAGTCCCTCAAATATTGGAACACTGTTATCATGTCTCCCCTGGTCTTTTTCTTCACTAGACTAGCCAAGCCCAGTTCCTGTAACTGTTCTTCATATGTTTTAGTTTCCAGTCCCCTAATCATCCTGGTTGCTCTTCTCTGCACTTTTTCTAGAGTCTCAACATCTTTTTTTATAGTGTGGTGACCAAAACTGGATACGGTACTCTAGGTGTGGTCTTACTAAGGCTTTATAGAGTGGTATCAGTACCTCATGTGATCTTGATTGTATCCCTCTGTTAATGCAGTTTAGGATTGTATTGGCTTTTTTGGCTGCCGTGGCACACTGCTAGCTCATATTTAACTGGTTGTCTACTAAGACCCCAAGACCCCTCTCACAGTTACTACTATTAAGCCTAGTTTCACCCTGTCTATATGTGTACTTTTGGTTTTTCTTGCATAAGTGTAAAACTTTACTTTTCTGCATGTTCAATTTCATTTTGTTAGATAGGGCCCAGTGTTAAAGTCTGTCAAGATCCATCTGGATCTTGAGCCTATCTTCTAGGGTATTGGGTATTCCTGCCAGCTTAGTATCATCTGCAAATTTGCTAAGTTCCCCTTCTATTCCCTCATCTAAGACATTTATGAAGATATTGAAGAGTACTGGGCCTAAGACGGAACCTTGTGGCACCCCACTACTTACTTCCCTCCATATAGTACCATTAAGGACTACTTGTTGTCAGTTTGTCAGCCAGATCTTCCTGGGTATTGATGTTAGGCTGAGTGGTCTGTAGTTTTCTGGGTCTGTTTTTTTTTTCCTTTTTTGAAGATGGGAACTACATCAGCTCTTTTCCAGTCCTCTGGTAGTTCCCTGGTGCTCCAGGATTTTTGAAAAATGTGGTGTACTGATTCTGAGATGACACCTGCCAGCTTCTTTAGAACTGGGATATAATCTGTCAGGTCCTGGTGATTTGTATTCATCAAGATCAGACAGGTGTTCCCCTTACTATTTTTTTTGCTTATTTTAACGTTTGTTTCTAGTCTGTCTTTAAGAATTATGTTTTTGGTAGGTTTGGCTATAGTTTCTTTTTGCGTGAAGACTGATGCAAAGAATGAGTTAAGAAGTTCTGCTTTCTCTCTGTTGCCTGTTACTTCCTTGCCATCTTCCCTCTTTAGTGGACTGTTTCCTTGATATTTATATGTTGGAAGAAACTTTTTTTAAATTATCTTTGACTTTTGTTGCAAATCTTTGTTCATTCTGAGCCTTTGATTTCCTGATTTTGTCTTTGCAAATTCTGGCTATCTGCTGATATTCTGCCTTTGTTGTGTGTCCCCCTTTCCATTTTTTTTGTACTTGTCCTTTTTGTCTTTCAATTTATCATAGAAATCTTTGTGCAGCCATGCTGGTTTCTTCTTGGATTTCTTCTTTTTCTTTCTCAGTGGTATTGTGCTAGTCTGGGCTTTTATGATCGTACTTTTCAGAGTTTCCTAAGCTTCTTGAGTTGTTTTCCCCTTTAGGACTTTCATCCAAGGAATCTTTCCCAAGTTCTCTCTAGGTTTATTAAAATCAGCTCTTTTAAAATCTAAAACTCTGGTATTGTTATGTTCTATTGCTTGGGTTTGCATTATGTTGAATTCTAACATGACATGGTCACTGTCACCCGAGGTTCCTGCAATTTCAACTCCCTCTATCACTTCTTCTCTGTTTGTAAGAATTAAGTCCAACCAGCTCCCAAAACAATCGTAGTCAGGGATGGGATCCGACCGGTATAACTACCGGTTCTGTTGCTCTGCGTTGCGTGCGCGAATTGCGTGAGTGCAATTTACGACCTGCTGAGCTACCCAGGCAGCTGAGCAGCGCTGCGTGTAAGTGCGCAGCAGTTGAAAAAGCCCTTTTTTCCTGCTTTTTCAAATGCAGCTGTGTCACACAAAGCAGCTGCAGTTGAAAACACAGGAAATAAAGGTCAGGTAAGAGCCTGGGCGGGCAGGCAGGCCAAAACAACAGCAGACATAGAACCAATTCTATGTATGCTCTCTGTTTGCTGCTTTTCATAGCAACTGGTTTTACAGAAGTGGACAGAACCGGTAGAATCCCACCCCTGATAGTAGTCCAGGGTGAAGAACATTATGAAGTGAAGAAAATCCTAGATTCTAGGTTACATAGGGGTTGATTACAATATCTGATCCACTGGAAGATGTACTCTTTGTCTGAGGCCACTTGGGTAAAAAGCTGGGATGTAAAAGCAGATAGATTGGTAAAGCAGTTTCATGAAAAATTTCCTGATAAGCCAAAGGGGCACCCTGGGGGGGGAGAGGTGGTTAGTTTGTGTTGATTTCTAACCTTCTGTCACTTATTTCAGGGTGTTATCATCACTTGAGGGGAGGGAGCCTATCAGCCCGGGATCCATCTTGATTCAGATTTAGGGCTGCCACAGTGGGGGACAGGCAAGCTGTGGGAATGGGAGAGTAGACAAAGGGAGGATAGCCACAACAACATTCTTTCACCAGAGCTCAAGGTCAAGTCGCTGGAGTTTAGTGGGGAGTGACTGAACTTGGCGGGAGTTCAGAATTGAGGTGGATTGGAGAGTGTGACTTGGGAGTCATAAAATGGGGCAGGGTATGAGTTTTAGTGTGGAAGAGGGAAAACACAGGAATTCAGATTTGGGTTTTTCCCTAGATGTGCCGACATGACTTCTCTAATAAATTCTTACTTGGATGGACTTTGTCTCTGAGTTTTGATTTGGAGTGGAGAGTTTAGTTGGAACATTGACACCCGGGCTTTCAAACTCAAGGCCCAGTGGCTGGATCTGGCCATGGGGTACTTAGATCTGGCTGCCCTAGAAACAGCAAAGGACCAGCCCACAGGGCCGTTTCCAGTGAAAATGGACCTTGGGAAGGCTGTGTGCAGGCCTCCTTGAGCTCCGT